>JAOBRD021126220.1:0-10990 GCA_027575215.2 Hydrozoanthus sils | reverse complement strand
GGTCCGGCACCGGGAATCGATCCCGGGCCTCCCGCACGAAAGACTGGCGCCTTACCATCTAGGCTAACCAGGCGGTGACTACTATCATTTTAATTATCATTATCATTATTACCATTATCACCATCATGATCATTATCGTAATCATTATCATAATGACGTTCATCACTACCACTATCATCATAACCGTTGACGCTATAATCAACCGACTATCTTTACCTTATGATAATGATTTTTAATTGACTATTATTTTTACAATGACTATCACTATCATTACCATTATTATCATTGAAATCATCATCAGCATTATCATTGTTGCCGGTGCATCTGGTTCTTGGTGTGCAAGTTGGAAGCAGATTTCACGTGTTCTATGAAAATGTTTACCTGGCCTACGGCAAATTTCACGTGAATGGTTGCAGTCTACTGCACCAATGTTTAATAAGACTACAGTAAAACACAGACAGTTTCAAAGGAACACTTTTTCCAAGCACAGTGGAAACGTGGGGATGCCTCACTCCATATATCCTTGACCATGTAACTCTATCCAATTTTAGACTTGCTCCTAATAGTTCTTATTAGTTACCTTGTTTTATAATCACACTGTCACATGCAGTTGTAAGAGTCTTGGACTGCATATTTCATAGTCTTATTTGTACTAGAACTTAAGCCCACTCATCCGCACAAACATTATAACTATTTAATACGATTCTATCGGTAGTACCTTGAACCCAGGAGTAACAATAGATCCTATGGTGAGATCGCTCGGGATAGTGTAGTCCTGAGAAGGACTGTTGTCAATGTTAGTGACTGAAAAACAATACAACTTAACTGTCCAATCAGTGTTCACGCACTAATCAATATTAGTATTCAACTGGCACACTTGACTCTGAAGATGACTTTCGCACAGGTTATCAAAACATCAGTCACTAACATTTACAACAGTCCTTCTCAGGATTACGCTATCCCGGACGAACTCACCATACGATCTATGATTCTATCTTTCCTTTACTTGCTCAGACTGAGCGAACGATTCAGCATACAAGCATTATGTAAAATGCTACACTTGCCTCCTTATCAATGGCACTGAACGGTTTGCTAATCTTAAGGAAAACTAGTGACAAACGAAGCCATTTATGAGCTCAGGTAAGAGGGATAATAAAAATGATTGACAGGAGCTTTTGTTGAGGCACTCCCTTGAACAAGTTTGAAACGTAAGAAAACCAGTGTCAACCATACATTCACTTTCTCTCTTTAAGTCAGAACTCAAAACACATATCCTCAAGATGGCAATTTGTTTGTAAATTTAAAGAGCTGATTTTGAATACTATTTGTCATACTTTTGACCATTCTTTTTTAAGACCCCTAACTAATGTCAGTACAAATCAGAAGACGCAAATGTAGGTTAGTGGGCGATACGTTAACGAAACATAAAGAGTGTTACAAGGCAAGCTCTAAAGTGGAGTTTCCAAGGTAAGAGAAAAAGAGGACGCTCCAAGAACACCTGGGGGCGTGGTGTCGAGGCGGCGATGAAGAACCTGGGCCAAACATGGAACTCCTTAGGGAAACAAGCCCAAGACAGGATGAGTTGAGCAAGAAAATCGTCGAAGGCCAATGTTCCAGGAGGAGCTAATGGCCTAAGAAAGTAAGTACAGTAACTAGCGAAATCACTCTTATTATCAATGACTATACAGTAGATCTCTTTTCGTACCCAAACATCTGAATATGTAAAGAGTCTGTTTAGGTAAACATCACTGTAGAAAATCCTTTTACGTACCCGAACCATACCAACAAACTCTGAAAGCTGCGGGTCGTTGTTCATGGCCTGAAGAACAAACGATACGCTGAACAGTCTTCAAAATAGACAATATACAATAATTCTACAAAGAATCTATAAAGTGTATGGCAAGGTTAAATTAAGTAAAAAAAGTCGGGGTATCACAAGAAAAGACAAGAACTTCTGTAACTCTATTTAAAGTTAAGGTATAGTTCTGGGTTTGTTAAAATTGCAATAAGGCATGATACTATGACTGAAAATGTAAGGTAATTAGTCTCGCGTTTGACTAACACAAAAGAATATATTTTAGCTTCGAATGAAAATTTTCGATACGGTTGCCCTTTGCGTTCTCACTAAAATGTATCAATTGGAAATCGGTTCAAACAGTAGACACATTATACGAAAAGTAAGACTTAAAAGAGAGAGTTGATTCAAGACGAAATGCAAAAACAATTTAGGTCGCTTTTAAAGTCTCTCTGTTGCTTGTTTAGCAGTCCGTACTGTAAGTTATGGAACTAAAATGAAATATCCAGTAATACAGTAAAATATTGTTTGTTCCCTCATTACCAAAAATGAGAAAGCGTTGAATCACTTACATCCAAGAAGTCTCCCATACACGTCACACCGTCCCCAACATACGGTGGTTTACACTCACATCTCCGTTGGTAGGCACCAGTTTGGCTACATTCAGCGCGAATACTACAACCACCATTGTCCTGCATAAGGCAAAAAGGGAAGAGGGAAAATGCTGTTTTTTATTATTTTGAAGATAGCAAGTAAGTTATTCTAACAGTGATTCCAAGACTTGATTGAAGGTAAGTCATATTGGCAGTGATGCAAGGAAAGCAAATATATCTAATATTATTAGAAACAAACAACTGGAAATTGAATTTTAAGCGATTTGATTGGTTCCTTACTTACTGTATATTATCTCGTACATGCTTTTGACCATATATGGAAAGCAGCGCGACAATCAAAACCAAAGCTGTGTTCACATTTTTTCTCGCCCGAAAAAAATCAAAACAATGGCGGAAAACTCGAGATTTGTCGTGGTTTCTAGCGGTGAAATAGAAAAACTCCTTGAAGACTCCATTCCCAGCAACTCTAAACGTGCCACAAAATATGCCATGAAATTGTTTTACGGCAAGTACTGCTGTAGGCTGAATTTTTAAAGCGTTTACTCAGCACTCAAGACCGATTAGTTGTTGCCATGTTGGATGATAAAAGTTTCAGCAGAATGTTTGATTCCTATATCCAGTTGTTTGTTTTTAATAAAACAATTATTCCACTCACGCTTGTGGGATGTCTCTAAATATCAAGTAGAAACAAGGCCAGCAGATTTTTGTCTTAAGTAACATCTTTGATTTGAATGAAACAAACGTTAGAAAGAAAACAACGCCATATTTTCTATGCTTTAATCGTGTATCCAATAGGTTTTCCGTTTAGAATTCTTTCCGGTAGCTTCATAGCAATGCTCGGTCTGTCTTTTTCATAGTTTCTACTTTGCTTTACGTGCATCTTTTAAAATTTAAAAGATTTAAAATCAAAAATAATATATCTAAAATTATGAAATTATATTTAAATATAATAATTTTAAATCTGAAGATAAGCTAATGCTCGAAAACGTTTGTTGTTTTGATCACATTTGTTGTTTTGATCACATTTGTAAGTTTTACCTTTTGTCAAACATTTAACAACAATCTCGGAGTCATACTGATTTTGTATCTCTGATCAAAATCAGGACTTTAGTACTGGGGAAATTGGATTTTCTTCGAAAAAGTGGGGATTCCAAATTATCCAAGTTCGAATAACTGGGGTTTAACTACATACTGACCAATAAAACCGACAAAACACTAAACGAAAGAATCTGAATATGAAGCCAAAACTGGAATTAATGGAAACATTTGTATATAAGGCATTTTCACCATTAACCGCAGTGCGTATATCTCACTGTTCCAGGTCTTAAAAATGTTATGGTTTCTGAGAAATAAAATTGTTTTTGCCTTTATATGGTAATTCATATGATTTGCAGAGTTTATTTCCCATTGTTTTGTCTGGACGACGGGATTCGGAACGTTGTAAGACCTGTGGCCCGTCAAAACAGTGGGATACACGCACTGCGCATTAGTGTGAAAATGCCTTATCGAACTATATTTCGATCTATTTCACCTATCGCATCTGCTTAGTACAACTCTAACAAATCAACTCATTAAGACACAACAATAAAAGTAGTAGGAATAGTCGTAAAAATATTAATAATAATGGTAATTATAATAATAATAATGATAATAATAATAATATTAATAATAACCCAGCTCAGTTACTTACATGTTTACACGGATCAATGCTATGACAAGTCTCTCCATTACCAGAGAAGCCTTCCTTGCAGAAACAGTTCCTCTAAAACAGTAATAGCAATAATCCATGTAAGTCAAACACAACTAGTCTGTGTCTCCAACAGCAGAAATTCTTATTTGTCGCTACATATTGGAAGCCTGAAAACCCGTTACCACTGGAAAATTCATAAAAGAGGGAGTACTGTAAACGCTTTAATAAGCCCCCGGGGATTATCCTTTTTTCACCTTCCATATGGGGGGCTTATTAGAGCGGGGGCTTATTAAAGTGGCGGCTTATTAGAGAGGGGGCTTATTAGAGTGGGGGCTTATAAGAGAGAGAGCTTATTAGAGTTGGGGCTTATTAGAGTGGGGCTTATTAGAGAGGGGGCTTATTAGAGTGGTGGCTTATTAGAGTGGGGGCTTATTATAGTGGGGGCTTATTAGAGTAGGGGCTTATTAGAAAGGGCTTATTAGAGTGGGGGCTTATTAGAGAGGGGGAATGGGTTAATTAAATATTGCCAATATCCAAAGATAGAAACACATCACGAAGTCCGGATACCAAACAGATTTAATAGCAACTAGTGACTCTGTATACCTCTGGCGTTATTTTCAGCACGATTTCAAAAATGAAACAGACGTGGCGTTATATTCAGCACCATGTCAAAAATGAAACAAACACAACCGTTGACAAACTCTATTCTTGATACAACACGTCTTATGTTTAGCACCTTCGTCTTTATGTTGGGATTGGGTGAGATGAAGGAGGGAGGGGCTTATTCAAAACTTGAAGCTCTAAACGGGCGGCTTATTAGAAAGTGGGAGCGTTTAAGGTACATGACTTTTAGTTGAGTTAAAATATGCGAGTGCGAAAGGTGTTGTTTCTAATCCTAAACTTTTTTTAAACTCGTAGTGTTAGGGTCGCAAGGCATTATGGTAAAAATGTACAGTCACCATCTTCTTCGCTAGTATGACCCTCTTTGAAACTCTTTTAGTGGTGTTAGGGTCGCAAGGCATTGTGGTAAAAATGTACAGCCACCTTCTTCTTCGCTAGAATGACCCTTTTTGAATCTCTTTTAGTGGTGTTAGGGTCGCAATGCATTGTGGTAAAAAATGTACAGCCAACGTCTTCTTTGCTAGTATGACCCTCTTTTGGACTCTTTTAGTGGTGTAAAGTTCGCAAGGCATTGTGGTAAAAATGTACAACCACCATCTTCTTCGCTAGTATGACCCTCTTTGAAACTCTTTTAGTGGTGTTAGGGTCGCAAGGCATTGTGGTAAAAATGTACAGCCACCATCTTCTTCAGTAGTATGGCCCTCTTTGAGAGTCTTTTAGTGGTGTTAGGATCGCAAGGCATTGTGGTAAAAATGTACAGCCACCATGTTTTGGCCGATTTTGGCATGAAATAAAACGTTAGAGTGTGTTTGAGCGTAACACGTTAACAGGAAAAGGGGAAAACACATTGAATATATAAATACTAACATTTAATATTTAAGTTAAAGATGAAACGAGATGTAGTTAAACTTTCTTGTTATATTCCCTACATCTGTTAGCCAGATATAAAATTTCAAGCACGTTTATCTTTAAAGATTCACCTTTTAAAATAAATACTCTCCTTGAGCAGCACTAATTTTCTTGGACTACGAAGAGTGTCAACCGGGGCTGCACATTCGTTTGTGAAATTGACACCTGCCATTGTCTGAGAAACTGTTTTTCTAGACACTTGTTTTTCTAGACTGTATGTACCTTGGATGCGCTAGAGAAGAGTTTTAGGTAAAATTTGACTTGATAGTTCTTACCTTCCCTGGTCCAATCATAGAGCAAATAGCGTTCCTATTACAACCACCATTATCGGACTGGCATGGGTCAATTGCTGCACAAAAACATTAAAAAAAACGTTGCTTTTTACTCTAACTGCGGTAAATGCGGCATTTGGGACAAGCCAAAATATATATCATATTAATGTGTTAAGTTTATTAAAAAAGACAAAGCAAAAAGTCTTAAACGCCAAAGAACTAAAGTTGTTTTTTGAGGCTATGTTATACTGCGTTCGTGATAGTGTTAGGAGGTTTAAAATATAGAGGGCAAAATTCATTCGAGCTGATTTGATAACAGCTGGGGCACTCTTTCTTAATTCAGGGCAAAACTACTTAGCGTTGAGTGGTCGCTGGTATACTTCATAAAATTTCCGGGAATTTTCCGAAAATTTTAGAAAGTCTCAAAAAGGCCTAAGAAAAATTTCCCGAACGTTTTCGAATACCCTCGAAGATTTTCCGAATTTTTCTAAAAATCATAAAAATGCCTTAGAAACGAGTTCAAATTTTCGAATGTTTTTTAGAGATTGCAAATATTTCATTACATCTCCAGCAATTTTAAAAGAAACTTGGGATAAATTAAGTTAAGTTATGCAACGCTTTCTCGCGGGATACCGCGGAGAATGAAGAATTTTGCCTTCGATATCATAAGCATGTAATCGCCTGGTTCCTCGTAAAATTTAGGATTAATATCACTCGCGTTTTCAATTTTTTTCAACATTGCCCTTGTCGCGAAGAGACTCGGGCGTTTTTGGAAAAAGTTGAAAACAATTGTGAAACTAATTCTTAATTTACTCGGTCCCTTGCGATTACATATACCAATTATACCTTATTTTGGTACAGTACACACTTTTATTTTTATGAGAACAAGTTTTATAAAAACCGCGAGGTTCAGATTGGCCAAAATTGAAGAACATATTAAGAACACGCCGAAACTCGGGCTCAATAGCTAATTCTTTTCAAAATTTTACCAAACTTCGATCTCATTTAACTTAGCAATACAGAAATGATTCGCAGTTTTTCTCTTTTAATCAGTCATTGCTTCAAATTATACGCTGTACACACGAATACTCGCCCCGAAGATAGTTCACAACAATTTGTTTTTCAATGCATGTACTGCCTTACCTTAGTCTTAGTCTTACACTTTAAGAACAAAAAAAAAAAATCAAAGGCTCCTTAGAGCCAACTCATTCATGTTTGTTTGTGCGCTTTACCATGGTATTCTTGAGCATTTGGGGCATACCAACTCTTACTGCGGTGGTTGATGTAGAAATACAATACTTGTGATATCGTTTCGTGCACTTTATGGAATAACATTGAACAACATGTACAAACATATTATGAAAAGCGACCGATACTTTAGATGTTTTTTTATGCTTTGCGGTTCTTATTTCGAAAACATAAATACTCGATACATTCTTAACTCAGCAATGCGTGTTATTTGTGAATTTCAACAAACTTCCAACTCCCGTGCTTTTGAAACAGGTTGTCGCGTTTAGTGCAATTCGGTTAAAATACGAGAAAAACAAATATAAGTGCAATTAAAGACATCTAAGCTATCAAATAAATACTGTAAATCGCACTAAAGTTTGCACCATTTTTTAGTAATCATTCGAATTCAACAAGTACTGTTTTAGGAAGCCAATCAACTGTTGTGCAGTTTGAATCACGGAAATCACTATATTAACAAAGCCAATGTGAGCTTGGACGTTCCGAACGAGCAAATGTCTTCAGGAGTAAAAGACGTACTCTTTGCATTAGTGTCTTCACTTGTGGTTTATACACCTTCAAGCTTATAGCTATTGTGTAGAATACACGAAGCATTTATTATTTCGTAAAGTCGATAAATGAATCAAACTCGAAACACGTACCAGTGTATAGTAAAATGTCTAACCCAACATTGACAGTCGTTTCACGAGCTATCTCACGTGTGTCGGATGTGACGTAGTTCGCATCAAGTTTACCTCCGTCCACAGTCCAAGGGCTACATTCAGTCCACATCGCAATAACTCATTCATTGCGCATGCGCATGAATGAGTTAAAAACAATGAGAATCGGTTAAATTTACCGGTTCTTATAAAGAAAAGCGTGTACTGTATCAAAAATTGCTCGAAAAATAAGAACAATATAAGACACTGAGATATAAGAGGCTGAAATTTTTTTAATAAAAAAATGAAAAATAAAAAGAAATAAATAATGAATAAAAGGAACATGCACAGCAACAAACAAACATCAGACTGCAGGTCAGTTATCATACAGTACACATAGTTTCATGACAGATGGAGTAGGTTAACCCCATCGGAAAACGATAAACAAATAAGGGCATTTTGAGCCTGAAATTCTCGAAAAAATAAGAAAATTGAGCCTGAGCTAATTTTTATTGGTTCTTAATAAAGAATGAGTGTAGTCGTGGCGCTCGCGGGTGAGAAACCCGCCGAACACCTGAAGCCTTTTCAGAACTGGAAATCACCTTTTTTTTCGAGTAGCAAGCTGGCTACCAGAGGCAAAAATGTTGTAGCTTAAGTACATGTCACGTTTTAGTAGCCAATTATGTTTTCAGTGTTCAATCTGTACTACGTCTGAATCTTTAGCTGTGTGCGCAAGAATGATTGCATTTGTTTGTTCAAGAAACCACATAAGCTTCATTTTGTTTATCATTTGATTAGAAACAACAACTCTCACTTAATCAGTTATAAAGATTCCACATAATCTTGTAGTTGCCAGCTGGCTACAAGTTCTAAAAATCTAGTATCCAGCATTCATTTTTGGTAGCATTGGCCACTGCTTCTTAAACTTCCTTAATACAATTTCTTAAATCGCTTTTATAACTATTAAGACCAGTTTACTATTTCACAATTCAAGAATTGCCTTATACTTTCCTGGGGTCATCAATTTAAACAGCCATTGTCTCAGTCAAAAACATAATTTTCCTAAATTATAAAAAATAATAACTCCAAAAACATCTACCATGAAATTGGTATGAAACTTGACGTGGTTTCATTTTATCTACAAAACCCGCAAATCAACAAACAAGCACTTATACGGGTCTGTACAGTGCGCTAGCTCCTCAACATCATTCAGTTTTGATACTAGTACAGTAAAATCCAGCGAATTTTACGAGACTACACCTTTTTTTGTTGGACCCAACTATCCAGCCAGGCAAAGGCCTTTATGGTCTAAAGCTCTTAACGTTTTAAGTCTAAAATAGGCATAATCGTTTTACTTACGGTCGCAATATACACCGTCCCCTGAGTAGCCGTTAAAACACTTGCACGTACGGCCATGAGGAGCCGACAAGTTTTGGAAGCAGTTCGCATTCACGTTACAACCACCATTCGTTTTATTACACGGTTTAATTGCTAGAAGAGACACAGCAAACGTAAATACCTGTACTTAATTCTTGCTATTACATTCCCTCGATTAAAATGATATTTAAAAATATAAAACTAAAAAAAATGTTATTATAATTGCTGCACATGTAGTTGCTTTTATCATTGTTTTAGAGAAATGAAATAGACTACACTGAAAAAATGGCGGCTGTATATTTTACCACAATGCCTTGCGGACCTAATACATTTTAAGAGAGGCTCAGAGAACACAACAGTTAGTAAACTCCTCCTTGCACAAACAACACTGTTTGTAAAAATTGAGGTTTACAGATTTTCTCTGCTTGTTATGGACAGTTTTTGATGTTGACACGCTAGAAAATGGTTGGTAAATATACAATTCGCCATGTTTTCGCTGCGATCAATGAAATGTATTCAGTGAAAGAAAAAAAACCCATTAAAGTGCCTATAACAATAATAATTTTTTTTTGTAACAATTAAAAGTGTTTGGAAACTAAGGACTTTAACAAACGAATACAATACTATACATTTTATTCACATTTCCAAATTTTAAAGTATAATAGAAAAGTTAAGTATTGTATAAAGTAATTGAAGCAAGTAAAACTAAATATATACATATGACAATCTAGGAAATGCCTAGTGTTTAAATAAAATGAAGGTTTCCTGGTTAGACACTAGTCTGGAAAAAAGACAACACAAAAAGGCAGTTTTGTTTGGTGAAGTTTCTCTTTCAGAAAAACTACTAAAATTAAGCCTACTGTCAACAACTTTAAGACAAAGAAAAAAGGATTTCCTGCTTACGATGACAATTCTTTCCAATCCCTGCGTAACCGGCATCGCATTTGCAACTTGCGTTCTTAGGAGGGCCACGACAGCTGAAATAAGCAACGGAAATTTTCGATTAACGACAACCAAGCGGAGCAGTTCAGATTGCAAATGAGCGCTCGGATGCTCATTTAACTTAACTCGGCAGAAAAAAAATGTTAAAGTGCTAAACACTTGTTACCAGTTATTTAAATCAATTTCGCGGATAATTCACGAAGACAAAGTGCCTCTCAACGCCAAAGCTTCAAAACTTGTGATGTCACATCATTTGAAAGGCGGGAGATCAATCCCACTTTTCCGGTCAAATTCATACGATCATGAAGAAGTTTGCATCGCTCGTGGCCCAGTTTTTGAACAAAAAAACTCACTAGCTCGCTGAAAACGCGAGTATAGGGCAGCTTGGAGTCCTTTTAAACCTTGTGTCTTCATAAATCCTTATACAAGCCTCACAGCTTCTAATCAGACATCCTCGCCATATTATATATCTAAACTTAATATCGATTATCTGTAAACTTTTATTCTATGGCGAATAAACTGAAACTGAAACTGAAAACTGAAACTGAAATCTTCGTCGTATGTTTTGAATTTTATTCGTAATTATTGCACTATTTTGAAAGCTTATTTCGGAGACTTAAAGTGTTCAGGTAAAAACTAGTTGATCAATTTTTTGTTGTTCGCGAGTTTCGTTTGTTAAATTCGTTAACACCGTGACAATATTTTAAAATATTAATGTAGTAGATTTTGCAACTTGGCGTTGTATATATAGTGAAGGAAACTGCTTCTCAAATTTGAGTGATCAGAAAAAAATTCTGAGTCACTGAAGGGAATCGAACCCGCAACCCTCTGATTACCGGTCAGATGCTCTACCCACTGAGCTACAGAGACTCACATGGGGAGCC
>JAOBRD021126113.1:0-10991 GCA_027575215.2 Hydrozoanthus sils | reverse complement strand
ACACCAGCAGTGTTATAAACTTATTAAAACCTTATTATAAACTGAAAATGAGGGTAGGTTAGGTTTTGAGCTGTGGCAGCGATTTGCTCGATTTTTCTGTGCATTTTTCTGTGCATTTTGCGTAAACGGCCTAAATTTGATGTTTCAGTTTGTTGTCTGTTCTTTTACACTTACATTTCAAATATACAACTGACTAAAATATGAAAAACAGATACACTTCATATTTCAGTTCAATGTTTGTACCGTTCCAGCTCTGCATTTTTAAAATATACAACTGACCATGGTTGTACACCACATCATATGCAATCTGATCCAATTCACTCGACTTCAGTGTCACTGTCAAGGCTGGTAATTGTTTTCTTTTTTCAAAATTCGAATAATGATGATATTGAATTTTAGTTGACTCATGCAGGCAATCTGAAAATTTATTTGGAACCCTTTTTGATCGGAAATTGTTTTATTATCATGCAATATTTTACATGTTTGCTGCTAACGTGTACCTACCCGCCGTATCACCGCTAAATGAAATACAAAACCTACGGTACCTGAAGCTGGCAAGAACTACAAATTGTGTAAAAAAGTAACCACGTGTGTAACCACATCGTTATTTGAGACACCATCACTACACCGCTTTTTTTAGTACTTTTTAAAGCGTTTAAAAAATTTCTAGGCCCCTTGAAAAAGGAATTGAGTTTCTATTAACAATACAATGGGTTCTGCCTTTGCAGTCAACTCATTTAGATTAGTGTAGACAACATCATTTTTGCGAGTCAATTTGAAATTGCATTTGATGGTAAAACAATAGCCGTCGACCCGACGAATCTTATTTAACTAAGTTTCACTTCAACCTAATTTGGAAAGATATAAATTGATAAAGTTGAATCATTACGTCATTTCCTGTTCAATTTTTAAAATACACACTTAATGTATAGTCCCAAGGGGAACAGTTGGTCTTGTTTTTCCGAGAGTCCCGATGCTTCCCGGGACAAGGTCGAGGGAACAAGACTAGAGGGAAAACAAAACTAACTTGTTTCCCGAGGGACTAAACATTAAGTGCTTTGTTAAATATAATATATAGACTTCCCTTCAATTTAATCATATAGTAAAAAAGAAAAACAAAGACAGCGCAGCTTCGGCAAGCGCGCAACAACTGCGCAATTGTATCTTGGTCGGAGATACATTTGAATTTGATCAGGGGCACGTGACCATGAGTTAACCAATCACGTTTTGTTGAGTGAAAGTCTGGATTTATAAGAACCATGGTTAATTGCTCGAATTTGATTTAGTGTTCTCCAACCATAGATACTGAAAACACACTGTAGAGATCCGAGTAAGAACTAAGCAGGCCAACGGCGGTGGAATGCAGAAAGGTGCTAATTGCGATATCGTTAAACTTTGATCTGGTCGGCTGTATTCTCTTTACGAAAATTTAAACATTCTGGTGAAGGAAAAGCGAAATGCAGTAGAACAATGGGAGGTTGACTAGTTCTTACACGGACCATTATTTAAACAGTGAAAGAAACTTTCAAAGCATGAGTAAAACTGAACGGAAACCAAACAATCCTATCACATACTCACACTTAGTTAGGAAACAATTATGTGACCGAGTGAAAACCTTAATCCAAAATTAGAAAAAAGTAAAAGCCTTTACAACAAGGGCGAAAATTTGTAAGGGAATTCAATTAACATTCTATCCGGATTGAAATTGAAAACAAGCAGTTTATTACATGTTCATAGTTTTAAACATACATTGATAGGGAACCAATTCGAATACCCTGATCAAGCGCTAACAAATGATGAAACAATAAGGAATTGTCTCCGCGCTTATTACAACGTAAAAACGAAACAGCTGCAGCCAATCCTTTGGAACCCAGCTTTCAAGGTTGATGTTGAGGACATCTACACCAACCCGGAGATAGTGTCAGAAAGACGACAAGGTACTTTTTGTTCCTTAGTCTATGCGATGCATCTGAAAGTCGGCTTTTTTTACCTGCTTAGAATTAAGAAAATTTTTCTATTTTTATTGTTATCAAAAATAAATGCAGATTTTTTTGGCTAGGAAAGGAAAGTATTTCAAGTAGATATAAGAAAACATATTTTTAACTTTCCTGCACACTCATCCGAAAATATTGGTTTGAATGCCGTAACCGGGACTCGAACCCATGCCTCCTGGTTACAAGTCAGGCTGGATAACCCCTACACCACCGGGACTCGAACCCATGCCTCCTGGTTACAAGTCAGGCTGGATAACCCCTACACCACCGGGACTCGAACCAATGCCTCCTGGTTACAAGTCAGGCTGGATAACCCCTACACCACCGGGACTCACCATAGTATAACATAGAACGTTATTTACTTTTCAATTTTACTGTTTATTAATGTACTTCAGCAATGATACTTCTAGGAAAAAAGACTCACTTTCAATCACTCCATTTTCCACAAACAAAATCTAAAGCGAGCACCATTTTTTGCCTAGGAACAGTTACCACACCGGAGAACTTGGGAAGTTACTCAGAAATTTTCCAGGCAAGATCTGACTCCAATTTCCAACCAAGACGAATCCTTGTTGAAGGTAGAGCAGGAGTTGGAAAGAGTGCCTTGGCAGCAAAGTTGTGTTACGACTGGGCTATTGGAAAAGAGTATTTGGCATCGTTCAAGGTAACATTTTGTAAGAAAACACATGTAGCTAAAAAGGCCCCCTTTGACTTTTTTTGACTCCGGTGTCTTCGTTGACCTCCTTTCGATCTTTGAAATCTTGGGTTTGGTTGCACACAATGCAGAACGCTTACGAGAGTTGAGTAAAGCAAGTTCGGTATAGACCTTTTTCATAAACGGCGATGATTTCAATATTCTTTTGTGTGCATTCATATTAGCCCCGCTTGGGGTAGCATATCCTTTTGAAAGTTTAAATTAAGAACGAGGCTAGCCAAAAAAAATGAATGCAAGAAAAAAAATATTGAAATCGCCGCAATTTATGAAAAAGGCCTACTGATGTTTATGTGCATTAACTTACACTGCAGCTCTCTTATACTCTTTTTGTTCCTCAGAAGTTTGAGCTTGCGTTAATGCTGCAGCAGTGTCAGTTTCTTATGGTGTTGCTTTTGTGTGCAGCAGTTGTTATTGTGCTAACCCAAACATGAACCTTTGATTGCCTTAACCTGTTCCTAACACTTTGCAAACCTACATAATTATTTCATTAATTATTGTCCTTTTCAAAAGTTCTCTAACAAGACAAGCAAGACTGTAGTGTTGTCATGAATTCTTATTTGATATGTCATCCCCAATTTTCATCAGGCTGTCTGTTTGGTGGAGCTGAAGCATGTCAAGGGAAGCCTGAAGGAAGCAATATTTGAACAACTTTTTCCAAGAGACTTTGATCTAAGCGAAGATGAAGTCTTCAAATGTCTATCTGCTTTTCAAGATCAAGTTCTTTTTATTCTTGATGGTTTTGACGAGTTAGATTCGGCCTATTCGCAGGATATTCTGGATATCTTTTCTGGAAAGCTGTTAAGGAATTCCACTGTGCTTCTCACCACTAGACCTGCACAAGGTTATAATGTTCACAGCTTCGCGGACACACTCTTCCAGATTGTTGGCTTCAGTACCAATAATGCCTGTGAATTTATTAAGAGATACTTCAAGGACGATCAAGCGAATGCTGGTGAGAAGTTGATAGCCAAATTGGAAGAGAATCCAGTTATTGGAGACATTGCCAAGAATCCACTCACTGCCCTGCTTCTCTGTGCGTTATCTAAAGAGACTCCTCGTGTTCTTTTGCAGTCATCAATGAGTGAACTCTTTACAGAACTCTTACTTTGTTTTATTAAGCGGTATTACGCCAAGAACAAGGAAGATGATGATACACTAGACGTTGAGAAGATCAATACTCTTGAAGATATTCCAAGAGATATGATGTCAGGTTTGTTGTCACTGGGAGAGTTTGCTTTGATTAAACTCTTGGATGGTGAACTGGTTTTTGATCTGAAGGAAGTTGAAGAATGGTGTAAGAACAATAATGTCTTGGAACTAGGATTTCTGTCGAAAGAAAAAAGCCCTTCTAAGCTCAAACCCGTGAAGAAATGTTATTTTTTTCACACGAGCTTTCAAATGTACCTTGCTTTCCTTTGGTTGAGGAGCAAAAGAAAGATGAAGTTCAAAATGTGGGTGCGCAAGTCATGGGATTTTAAGCTTCGGATGTTGAAGGTGGGTCCTGTTTTGTCCCATCACAATCATGTCGGTTTTTTCAAAAAACACGTAAATTCACTGCGTATGAATGGAAACTAAAAGGAAAACTCTCCTTTGTCTTTAACGAATTGCTTTCATATACATTTATTATAAGAGGAATTTGCTCTTTTAATTCATCCAGTGAATTATCGGGAAGAAAAAATGGATCGTTTCAACGTATTTCACTCGAGCTATGCAAGAGGGCCTATTTTAAGGAGTAGATAATTGTTAAAGAATATAAAAATTTAATAGCACCTTATGAACTGTTCTTCTAGATAATCTCTTACTTAGCTTTGTACCGGGATATCTTGGGTATGGATTGAGTTTTTTCTTGGCGATTGTGAGAGACACGGTAAGAAGACACGAACGCTTCGAAGCCTCGTGTTTTCCCCTTTCATTTTGAGGAATGCTTTTCTTTAGAGAATAGGCGTCCCGATTCCACTAAACACCCATTGCACATTGATCTCAACATACATATTCATTTTGATTTTTTTTGCAAAGACCACGCTTGTATCAGTGGACGAAAATATGGATTTGCATTGCATTTGCATGAGCGAATCTGATGCAAATATGGTGTTTACCTAAAGTAAAACAGTTGGTAAATACCATATTTGCTAAACCTCATTTACTCGGGCCAGTAAATACGGTCTTTACCATCTTTGCTATAGGTTTATTTAGGTTTACACTATATTTGCATCAGATTTGCTCTTAGCAGTGTATGTCTATCACTTTAAACTTTTATTCTTACTTGCTATAACTTAAACTGTTTTCTGTTGTGAGCAAAGGCTCAAACTCTTTGGGTTTCCACATCTTAGAACATCTCTGAAAAGAGCCTTCAGTGATAACTTGGAAATACCAACAATGACGTTAACCATTCTTCTATGATGTGAACACTTAAATGTTGTATAACAAGAGAACACTGACTAAAAATTTGTTTTTATCTGACCTAGAAAGTTAAAAAATGTCAAAAAACTACATTTTCGGCAACCAACGCCTGTCACTCTAAAAGTTCGATTAAAATGTTTTTAGGTTGACGCTTTGTTCGAATTTATTTTTCTTTTTAAGGTTGACATAAATTCGAACAAAGCATCAACCGAAAATCTATTGAACTCTTAGGAAGGCAGCAGTTGGCTGCCGAAAATTTAGTTAGTTCTATATCAGAACTTTTTTTAACATCTTCTTTACTTTCTTTTTAACATCTTATTAAACAAATGTTTACTTATATGTATATGTATAGTAGTTTTTTTTTTTAAAAATCAAAGCAACTATACACTTTTATCCCGACAAGCCTGTTTCGTGGTTTAAGGGGATTTGATTAGAAGAATACATGCTATACGGTACCATCATATTTATTCTACAAATTTTAAGTTTCCTAGAAATTATATATTACATACGCTTATACAAACACTCTTTCTTTTAAAGGTTGTGCAACATCGTTATCAACTGATGCATTTGAATTCAGCCATACGAAATCTTACGACCAAACAACAGTTTTTCCTCCAGCATGATTCAAGTGGTAAAGAAGACGTGGATTTTATGCTGTTCATGCAAAAGACTGTGAGGCGAAAGATCGAACACTCAGGTCAGAATACTCCTACTTGCCTTAAAGACAGTCGACCTTGAAAATCTCACTGAAACTTTGCATGGCAGGTATTATAATGTTACATAATGGCTCAATGAGCTAGTTCCACTAGTCAACCTGTAATGAACAATCAGCAAACCAGTGATTCTGGCACGACATAATCCATCACTACGTAAAAGATGGCGACTCGACATTTAACTATAATTCCTAGCGTATAACTCTCTAAATTTCCCATAAAAATGCAAAGTGAGAGTCTGTAAACCTCAAATTTGACACACGCAGTGTTGTTAGTACAAGAGTTTTACCAACTGTTACCTTCCCTGAGTTTCTTTTAGCGGTGCATGTAAGGTTCGCAATGTATTGTGGTAAAATGTACATCCGCCATCATTTTCGGAATGACCGATTGCTTGCAGTGGATGACTTTTTCAGAAACAAACCTGCTAGAGAATTCACTTATGGGCAGCAGTGTATTTAGCTGCTTCAGTTTAAACCAACTTCGACCTATGTTCCATACAGAACATAACAGATTTAAAGTAAAACACTTTTCTACTTTATAGAGGATAGCTTTAGTTTTGAATTGCCAGTCCACATTGCCTTAGTTCGAAAGTGGAGTAGTTATCACTTGACTTAACTAGTCAATTATATTAATAATAAGTAGTTTCTCCATATTAAACTAGACAGGAGCAAACACTGAAAACTTTTATTACAATTTGAAGGGGTAAATTAACTTTATTTTGTTGTTAGAAAGTTAAAGAGAAACAAACAAAATGAATACACGAGTACTAATATCTACTTGCAGCAAAGAATAAAAATAGTTTACGTATACCATAACTCTTATTAAATCACGCGTATTTGCTGTATCAACAAGAACAATTTAATTTTCTATACTTAATAGAGCTTTCAAATATTACGTTATTGAGCTAAACGTTTAGAACGGCTTTATGACCAGACCCAGTTTGCGATTGAAAATAATTAAGATCAGTGTTTTAATTTCTTAGATCAATAAAAGCGTTTTTAAGTTATATCGCCGTCTTCTTAGTAGGTTATTGTAAAAACTATATTTCTACATTTTGCCGACATATAGCCCATTATAAAAGTTAGTTGTCTCACTAAAAAATTGTGGGTGGGGGGGGGGGGGTGAAATCCGCGCCTGAAACCAGAGTGCTTTACATAGAAGAATAACTATTCATGGGTCTAAATCAAGACGGAAGCTACGCCATCTTGATTTAAGCAAGCGTGTAAAGCTTGATGTTTACGAGGCCTACCACGAAGCCAGTAAGTTTCGCATCTATTCGAGTAACATTAAGCTTAGAATCAAACTAGAGATGGGCCCTTCATTTGCTTAAGCCGAAAAGGGGATTGCTTTTCTGGTTGTATAATAATTCCATGTAATTGAAGTCTAAAGCAATGTCAAGGCTAAGGCAAGCCTTATCTGCTATAGGATACTTAGTGCAGGGTCGGTGTTTAAGGAATTGCTTATGATTTGTCCTTAGTTATGCGTAGATAGTAAAGTTTGTTTTTAAAATTTGAACAAGATTTTAGAAATGGCAACAATTTGTTTTCGTGAACTACATCCAGTTTTGGATTATATACCATTTTTGTTGCTTCTAGCCTCTAGGTGAGTTCGCCATCTAAATAAATCCCTTAGCAATTAACTTTTCTACCGAGGTATTTTGAACTTTCCAATTTCAAGTTACCCTACTTGGCAGAGGTTTCGCTGTTTTCTCTCCTCTAATGAGAAGGAAATTGGAAACATCTGTAGGAATCTGATCGGTTTTCTGCCGAGCATGCGCGAAAGTAAACATCACTACAACGTCATTTAAACATCACTTCCACCGAACTGGCGGCCAATGGTGACACGGTCTAAAATAGTGTCAACGGATAAAGTCTGCTGGCTCATAGATAGTCAGTGACATGGAAGCTTAACATCATGACATCAGTCAAATTCAAACTGGTTATTACTGGTTTTAAACCGATTTTGATGTAATTTATTCGTCCAGCTTTTTGGAAGAATAAATACTCCATGCAGAGTTCTCCTTACCTTCTCGTTAGAAGAGAGAAAACAGCGAAACCTCTGCCAAGCAGGGTAGTTTCAGTTGTTATTAGTATTGGAATAGGTTTAAGTAATAGTGTTTCTCTATTCGTAGGGTTAAAACTGTTAACTGATATATATTTTATGTGGGATAGATAAGGGTTGCAAAATGCTACATGTGAAGTGAGATACAAATGGACGTCCCGAACTGGATTTTAAACCTTATTTTCAGGATGGGTGCGAATAAAAAATCGCGTCTCTGTCAAGCCTGTGATATTTTGTAACATTAAGTGTTAGGCTATTATAAGTATATACAAAATACTATAAGTCTACTTATGCGAGTTAAATCGGCAGAGAAGTGAGGGAGACCATTTATAACATAGCCAACCGGTGAGTTTGTATAGAGAGGGCAATCTCGACTTTTCTTGGATAAACTAACCTGGTTACTTATCATTTGACCTGATTGCACGTCTCACATTGGATTAGCCGGAAGGTTGTAGTTGCGCGAATAGCTTCTAAACAACTAGAGTTTAATTTTATGTATGTACATTGCAAACAGTTTCTCGAGTGTCCCAAACAAACACTTATCACCAAATATTTAACACTTAATCAATTTCAATTGAGGTGGATAGTGGCAGAATATCTACTGAGCGCCGAAGGCACGAGGTAGATATTCACTAAGCCACTATCCACCGAAATTGAAATTGAAATTGAATAAGTGTTTAGTATATACCAGCAAGGCAACTGGTCTATAGAAATTTCCTTCCAAGAAAACGAAAGATTTTTAAGAAACGAAAAACACTTTTTATTACTTGAATCACTGAGCGTGGCGAGATTCGCGCGTGATCTGCCTAACAAACATGTTTTGACAGTTTGTCAACTACAAAATGTTGCAAATGACGTAAAATAGAGACATTATTAAGGCTGTCTTATATATCTCGTGTTTCTATAGCAAACTTTTTCAGTTTCGTGATCCAAACCGACGCAAGGCGACTACTTCCGTCCGCAATTTGTTTGGATGTCATATCTACTATTTCGGAGGTAAATATTGTCTCACATTTACTATTTCTAAACCAATCAAATCCCTCGTAGTCGAGCTGGTATATAGTAGTTTTAATATCTTTTGGTTTCTTAGAATAATCAGGGTTCTTCAGATCGAGAGTTAGGAATGAAATTCCATGACTTTTCCATGACCAGATGCCCAATTTTCCGTGACCCAGAAATACTGAGAAACCAAAGACTCTATACCCCAAAAAACAGTCTACTCGAACACTTTAATTCAACTTTAAGTACCAAATGTGTGACACAAGTGTGTTGTCGGCGTTTTCTTGACCAAATTGCGCTCACTAAATTAATATTAGGATTTTATCACCGAAAACCATAGCTTAAGGAGGAACAAGATTCCATTCGATGACCCATGATCTTGGCCATTTCCCCCAAACTCCAAGACTCTGTCTTTTTCAACAGAGACTTTGAAATACACTGAAATAGTTACATGTTTGTAATCACGTTAAAATAAATTTCCAAAAGTAAATATGTCTTATATTTTTATATACTTTTAAATATTTTTCGTTTAAAAATTACACGAGAACGTGTCATACACAATATATATTTCAAAAGTGTGGACTTCTTACAAGTTTTAGCAAGGCGAAGTTTTAATAGTATAAACTATTAAGTATATACTTTATCTACCGGGTACATAGTTAATCAGATGTTCTGTATCTTTTTTTCAATATTTACAGTGTTTTGTTACATTAATATATTAGATAATCGATTTTACAAAAATCTATTGACATCAACACTTATATATAGCAAACAATTACAAAATTCCAATCATTACAACATCCCGTTGTGTCGAAGTAAACAAGTTTCCCTGTCAAATTCGAAACATTGACGGGCAACAGTTATTTATCGAAAGAACACCATACGGATTAAAAATCCAAGATCTCCATTATCTTCTCGTGCGGCGAGCGAATACATTGTTGTCAGCGGTCATCACTCATTGCTGCCATGCACGGTTCGGGGATAGAGAGTTACTGAAGCAATCTGATTGTTTGGCATTACCTACAAAAAAAACACTAGTTAGTTTATTCTGATACGGGGTAGGAAGTAGAATTGTTTAAATGTTTTTGTAATGACAAAAAGGGGAATTGATCAAACTAAGTTTACTACAGTCTGCTGGAGGTGGGAAGCGGAATTCTCAAAAATCGATTGCATGAAAAGTGTAAATCCTAGATTGGAGAATTTACCAATACGACATCTATCGTGTTTAACACAGAGCCTACATTGAGACTTTCATTGAAGAGTCACGAGCAAAAACTAATGTTTTTGGAATAACCTGCCCTCGCACCTTTTTACCCTAAACTAAAGGCACTAAAGGCGGGAAATCGAACAACAAAGAAAAAAGGAGGAACGCGCAGCTCTAACGGACCTCTAAAAATCGCGGAAGGTTGCGAAGTTAAACTCACTGAATTGAGTGCACTATCGGCAGGAAGGCGCCAACAAAGGAAATTGAGGATTGCTCAAGGTTAACGGGCCACTGTGATCTAGAAAAGGTTATTTTCAGCAAAGTCGCATTCAACTGGTAGCATATGAATCTCGACGACGCCAATTAAACGTTAAACAGTAATGAATCAAACGAGCTTCACGTCCTCTCCACCCACACTGAATAAAAAGTACACTAACCTCAAAAATCATGTGCTGCAAATCATAACAGAAGGTAGACCCAAATGGATTGGTCGTATTGGTGGAAGATGACCTAGGAATACATCACCACATTGCTAACCTGAGTATTTTCAGACATGCGCACATACTTAAGGTATGGCTACACGATGGAACAATGCGAATGGAAGAATTGAGCCGCGTAGCCACCTCTGAAATTGTTGCACGCAACGTTGCACGAAGTAGGAACCAATCCTACTCCTGAAACATTGCAAGCAACGATTTCATGAACCGTGTGGCCACACGAAAAAGTTCAAACACGCGCAACGTTGCATGCGATGTTGGGCCTTGTACAGCCGTAACTTAAGTAAAAACATTTTTAAAACTCTTACAAAGTCTCGTAAACAAAGGGAAGTTAAAGTCCCTATCAAGCTTATTTTTTTAAGTTCCAGATGGAAAGTTGAACCCTTTAATAATAGTAGTTTTCGAAAA
>JAOBRD021126006.1:0-10991 GCA_027575215.2 Hydrozoanthus sils | reverse complement strand
TTTATAGATATTGCTGCGACAAATGATGTTTGTGATCCTGAAGGGAGAACCCTCCTAGTTTTATAGATATTGCTGCGACAAATGATGTTTGCAAAAACTACAAAGTACGCTCTAATGTTCTTCTGTGAACCTGCTTCAATTAAGAGAGTTTCGCAATGATCCTGAAGGGAGAACCCTCCTAGTTTTATAGATATTGCTGCGACAAATGATGTTTGCAAAATTTTCCAAGTACGCTTTAATGGTCTTCTGTGAATCTGCTTTGATTTAGAGAGTTTCACAACGATCCTGACGGGAGAACCCTCCTAGTTTTATAAATCTTGCTGCGACAAATGATGTTTGCAAAAACTTCCAGGTACGCTCTACGGATTGACGGGCTCATTAAGCCGTAACAAAATGGATTCACAAAGGATGACAACGATGCCATAAAGGAATAAGCAACATAAACCTGGCGAGGGAACGACCATTGTTGTCTGATGGTGTCCGTGACATCGATTGCAAGAACTGGTGTCCAGCATACGAGAAACAAAACGACCAGTGCAAACAATGTGCGAGTTAAACCTATTTCTTGAGCACTGATCCTTTTGCTAGTGCTCGAGTTCTGTAAGTTACTGTTATGTTGGCGAACCTTAACGAAAACTCTGTAGTAGCAATAACTAATTATTGCACTGGGAATTGCTACGTGAAAGGTCACTAAAAGCGCAACCAAGTAGCCATGTTTATAAACTGATTGGACGCAAAGAAATTTTGCTGCCACGAAAACGTATTTGTCCCCCGTTAATAAATAAGGTAGCGGCGTTAACAAGGCAAGCGACCAAATAAACACTAGAATACCTTTAGTTGACTTCGAGTTGAAATACTTTCGATATGTTTCAGTCTTGACTATTCGGTAGAATCTGTTCACGGCCATCCATGTTAAGTTTTGAATTGAAGCTATTGCAGCAACGAGGCAAATATACCCTTGATACTGGCACCAAAAGTCGTCGAAAGGCCATCTGGATTTTATATTTGACACAAGACAAAGCGGGTAATGCATAACGGCCATGCACAGATCCGAGAGTGCCAAGGAAACGACAAAGGCGTTTGTGTCAGTTTGAAGTGTACGATCTTTCCAGATTACAAAAACCGTTAGCAAGTTTCCAAAAAAGATTGCAGATGCAGAAATTGCAAAGATGGAGACCTCAAAAGCTACTAAAGCACTGCTTCTTTCTTTCAACTCCAACGACATAGCCCTCAGTTCTGCGGCTTCTCCCGACGAAGAATTGGTCATTTTCGTAGTTCCCGTTTCAGTTGCTCAGACCACCTTCAGACGCTGTCTGTCTTTCCCAGCTATACTCAAAGGTGTATACAACTCGTCAAGGATGTACCTGTTGCAATCAAAGAAGCTTTGATAATGAATGATCCTCCAAAAGGCAAACTTGCATCCTTTGGAGCTAGTACAACTTTTTTTAACGCGAGAATAAGTATTTATCCTTGATATTTTCAAAAACAACCCAAAGTGATGACCAAATGCTACGTGACCAAACAATGTTTGCCCATCTATCATTTTTTCCTAGTTACCTGTTCTTGTTGTTTCACAAAGCGTCAAACTGTCAAAATTCACCAAATTATCCAAGTCATATTTTAGGTATTTGTTTACAGAATTCTCTGCTGCATTAAAAGTTTTAGGAGAACTATAATCAGTAATTCAAACGGAGACGTACCTTTTTCTGATTTGTTTTAAAAGTTAGAAACGGTTGTTTTGAATAACGAAAAAAGTGGTTGGTTTGTTGTTGATATGATAATATGCTAACTCCAAAACTTTAGTATAACATTGCTCTGTAGTTGAAAGTGGCCGCAGCGAATAGGTTCCTTCATCAATGCTGTTATCCAAATATTTATCTAATCTAATAGTAAAGGAAGTTTTATTTGACATTTCGGCTTTTGCTAATGGATCTATGGTATTAACTTTTATCACCAAATAGGAGTCAAAGAAAATGTTGAAATCAATGTTTGCAAAGTGACGGAAATTAAACTCGTTTTGCATAGCAGATACTGAAAAATATTAAGACATGAGTTATCGAGTTGTTTCAATTCAAGCAAATCAAATCATCATTTTTCAGGTTTGTTTCTGAAATGGCCGCCACTAATCCCTCATTTATCAATTTTAAGTCAAATTAAAAATAAATTAGATTAATGTCGAATAGAACAATCTAAATTATAACCTTCTTTCTGGTAGTTATGAGCAAGGATATATTCGGGCTAGGATAGTTAACTATGCTGAAACTGTGTTGTTAAAGAGCTCTGGTTAAGTTATATATAGTACAATTTTGTTAATAATGCATTTGCATTTTTTCATTATTAAAAATACGAGGGCCTCATGCTGTGAAGAGTTGGCGTTTTTGTAAAATCTACAATAGACACTGATAAGGTTGAGTTCTTCGTCGGTGGTTCTACTGAATAAGTTTGACGTTTATTAGTAAAGGTAATCGCATGGGGCCGAGTAAAATTAAGGACTAATTTCACGAGTGTTTTCAACTTTTTCCAAAATTGCCCGAGTCGCTTCGTGACGAAGGCAATTTCGAAAAAAAATGAAAACACAAGTGACATTAATCCTAAATTTTATCAGGAACCAGGCGATTACATGTTTATGACATCAAGGGCAAAATTCTTCATTCTCCGCGGGACCCAGCGAGAAAACGTTGCATAACTTAACTCATTTCTCCTAAGTTTCTTCGAAAACTGCTGGAGATGAAATAAAATCTTTGCAACCTCTGAAAACTTTCGGAAATCTTCGGAAGAGGGTTTTTTTTGTGATTTTTAAAAATAAATTTGGAAAATCGTCGGAGGTGTTCGGAAAAGTTTGGAAATTTTCGAAAATTTCGGAAGTGTACTAGCGACCAATCAGCGCTGAGTAATTTTGCTCTGAATTAAGAAAAACTGCCCCCATTGTTATCCAACCAACTCCAAGTAATTTTGCCCTCTATGTTATAATAAGCTTTACACCGTAAAAAGAGTTGATATCATGGCTTGAAATTTCTTTGGAAATTAAGTTCAAACCTTTTTAGCAACGATCATAACAAAATTTTCATTGCGCTCTTGTCACATCACGCCTTGTCACACATTATTACGAACTGTTAAATTCTCTGTGTACAGTCTTGTGTTTCTTTCTGCTTCTTTTTATACAGGGCGGCGGCCTCTACTGTTATCGTCTTCTGCTACTGCAACTGCTACAGCTAATGTCTAATGCTACTGTTTTATCGTTCTCTTTTTATAGGCTCTTGCTATTTTTATCCATATAGTAAAAAAGCGTCTCCCGCAAAGGCAGCGGGAAAAGTTACAACATATTGATAACTGCGACTAATGTAACGCTAATGCGAAGTTGTGTCCTTAATATCTTGTTCATATGAAAATTGCCAATTTAGAAAAACTTCAACCCCCAAAGATCTGAAATACAGCGTACATAATTAGTAAGTGTGCTCTTTAAGTTAAACTTGGCAGCATTATATTAATTACTTCGTTCAGTAATTAAAACTACCAGGATTATAGAAGCCTTAAACTAGATCCTTATTTATCCCAAATGTTTTCTATTAATGCAATATAACGTATTTTACTTAGTACTCTGGCTAAAATTCCGTGTTGGTTCATATATTGTGAATACCATCCAGAAAGTCACGAAGTGCTTTAGCTAACTTCGTGCTGATTCGTATATTGTGACTTAAATCCAGAAAGTCACGAAGGGCTTTAGTTAACTTTCGTGCTGAATCGTATATTGTAACTAAATCCAGAAATTCACGAAGGGCTTTAGTTAACCTTCGTGCTGAATCGTATATTGTAACTAAATCCAGAAATTCACGAAGCGCTTTAGTTAACTTTCGTGCTGAATCGTATATTGTAACTAAATCCAGAAATTCACGAAGCGCTTTAGTTAACTTTCGTGCTGAATCGTATATTGTGACTTAAATCAAGAAAGTCATGATCACGAAGCGCTTTAGTTAACTTTCGTGCTGATTCGTACATTGTAACTAAATCCAGAAATTCACGAAGCGCTTTGGTTAATTGTTAAAACTGTGTCCTTAAACTAAATGTTAAGTAGTTAAGCCTTTTCGTTTCTATTAGTAAATGTTTTTTAAATACATTATTACGTTTTTCTAAGATATTGACAAGCTAAGTAAACTACTGCCAGCTTCAGGAAGTTTCTCGAAATGAATATTAGTCCTCCCGTTTCTATCTGAACATCTTTTGTGAAACCAGAATTAAGAGTTCTATTACTAGTTTGTGTAATCTCTAACAAATAGCATACGCAATAAAAAGCAAAGGTAAAAATGTACATAAAAACTAAACTCACAATGTACATGAAAACTGTACCGTAATAATATACATTAGTGGTTCAAAGAAGGAAGAAGCACAAGCAATTTGAAAATATGAGAATCGACTTTGGCGCGTACTAACTAGCGACTTTGGTGAAGCGGGAACAGTTGAAGCATGCGTGGAAATAGTTTTTCTAGGAAAACTAAACAATATAAGTACACAGATTTATGCAACAGATGCGCATAAAAGCACTAAAATTGAAAAACGAATCAAAAGGCAAACATTAAAGACGAGGACGAAAAACATCACAAGCAAGTAGCTATCAACAAAATAACAAGAACGGAGCTTATTGAAAGTCTTGTGTTTGTTGTTCTTTGCCAGCTCATGCAGCTTTAAAGCAACATAAGAAATAATATACAAATCTTGCATTGGACGCCGCGGCGTATTTGAGTGCTTCAGAACGTTGGCGCCGTTTTTACTTGAAGGCGCCATTTATTAAAAAAATCTTTTACGCTAAAAAATAGAATGGCGCAATAAATGATTTAAGTGAGAAAACTTGGCAGAAGAGTAGTAAAATATGGCTACTTTACACTTCATGGGTAAAACTAAGTTGCTATATACTCGTATTTTCGATTAGTTTGTAAAGAAGGTTGAGGTGCTGATATAGAATATTGATACCGTCACAGCTCGAATTTACATAAGATTATGCAAACTCTAAAAGAATACTTTATCCGGAGAGAATCAAATTGTGTTTGTAATGAAGTTAAGTTATTGCTTTGTTGGCGAACGTTTACGAAAACTCTGTAGTAGAAATAACTAATTATTACACTGTGAATTGCTACGTCAAAAGTCACTTGGTGAGTACCAGTAAATTCCTGTTTCTTTCTTACAAAGTCAACAACATATTGCTCAGTTATTCACCTTTTCCTCATATGAAAATTAACAATTTTCCCGGTTCTTGTTTTCGGCCTGACTTCTTCTCCCTACCCTTACCTATACTCGGAGCTGAGATGTACTCGACACTACAAGGATATATCTGTGGTAATAAAGAAACTGACAAGAAACGATAGACCCAAAAGGCAAAAATTTTAACTTTTGGAGCCTAGTCATTTTTTGTAATGCGATAAAAGTAGTGTTCATCTTTAAATCTTGAATACAATAATAAGCAGCTAAGGTTTCTGTTACGACGTATTGGCAATTCATCACTTACGTCTCTAAGTGGGCTTTGTCGTTCCTCGATGTCTGACCACCAAATGTAGAACTTAATTTTCTTTTTCTAAGATGACTCAAGTTGTAATATTCTTTAGAACTGGTGCTCTCTGACGAATACTTGTCTCAAATGAGCTTTTCGAATGTTCTTAGCTTATTGTTTGTTATTCATATTTGCTTTATTGTCCGGCATTAGATCATTATTCTGCCAACTGCTCGTTTTGACGAGTGAGAGATTAACTGACTTTTTTTAGTCTTTGCTATCTTTCAGTTCACTTCCACAATGTCTGGTAATCAAATGGTGAAGAAAATGTATTATTTACCCAAGACAAAATAGAAGTTATTACTTCACAAAAAAAGACTGAATTTTTGTTATACTCTAGTAGATATTGTTCACTTATAGAGAAATTCGAAGGAGGCGGCTGAAAGTTGCGTTTTTTCTACTCGATTATGTCTAATTTACATAACGTTTTACTTAAACTTTTGACGCAATTAAATATTTTGAAAGGGAAGACCCAATTTCAATATTATCAACACTCAAAAACAGTTTAACAGCAAACTATCTGCCCATGGTACTGTTTGTATGTTAGGAATAATTCAAAAGGAATTTGGGACTAGGGAATCTTCATAAGAATTTGGATGCGTCGTGTAAACGGAAAGACAGTCAAATGTAACTGTTTTTGATTTAGGATGCCATAAAGTTATCGCGCAACTGCAGTTTCATTGGATTGAGCTACGTTATTTGCTTTAGTTTCTACACTTAAGAACTGCCAGATCTAACAAGCTGAACGTTGGTGCCACATTTTTGGCTTTTATCAACGGATCTACCCGAAACTATCTCCAACAAACTTCCACGATTGCATTGCAACCGAATTTCAAAGTTAGTGATCGTCTTCCTCAAAGAGAACAAACCCTATCATAACAAGGAAAATTGGGTTTCTGTAAGGCCACAAGGTAATAAGTAGTCACTATTTAACGCCAAATAATCCAGTTTGTGATGGACCGTTTTTGACATCTGAGACTCAAAGGCTTGTCGCTTGCTAACTTGTTACGTAAACTGACATTTTCTTGTTTAAGACTTAGAAGTCGTTAAATTTTTACATAACAAGACGTTCCAGTCACAGGTCATGGCAGGGACAAAGATGCACATGTGTACAAGAAAATGATACGAAACACTTATTAACCAGTAGCCAGTTCTCTATTTGGCAGTCTCAGACCGAGGCCTCAACGTATGGACCGAGCCCAGAAAAGTTCATACCACTGAGGGAGGTCTGGGATTTTTTTATTAATAGCCAGATGAATGTGGTTAAGAAGTTACTTATCATATTATATTATAATAATATGTTATATATGATAATCCTGCCCTCTCAGCAGCCAATCAAATTGCAGTTACTTATCATATGGTTCTTTCGAAGTTTCTATTTTCCAGGTCAGTAGCCAGGAGATAATATTAACTGAGGCAGTAATAATACAAATTTGGCCACACGAGCGAACCCCCGAAAAAAAAATTAAAATTTTGCCCTTGTAATTGCTAAAAATGCGATAAAAGAGATAAAAGTTTGTATTGTCCGCGGTCGTTACAAGAAAATATTATATTATAACAATAATATATTATATATAATGATAATCCTGCCCTCTCATCAGCAAATCAGATTGCTGGATTCTGTCTGGCCGTAGAATAATAGTGGATACAGTTTGAATTTCAATTGATCTTTAATAAAAAAGAGATTCATGTACAAAATATACAAGTTTCTATCAAGACAAGGTGACGTCATGTGTAGTACACTCAGCAATCCTAAGCAAAGTAAATAAATACGTTGTGATTTCAACAACAGCAAAAACAACAATCATTTTAATAGATAACTTCGCAGGTACTTCAATTTTCTTATTGGAATAAAAGTATTTCTAAAGACCTTTTTTCGCAAATGAAAGTTTTAAACTTAAGTACAGACTTTTAATTACTGTTTTCCTTTTAAACATGTCATTGTTAACACACTATTTACAACTTGTCAGGATGGTTTATTCGCTTAGTTGACAAAGCAATGCTGTTCCTTTCTCAATCCAGTAGTCGGACGGGGTGTCTGTTGGAAGATACACCGCTACCACAAAGTTGGTTGAGTGACCTGTGGAAACAAAAAAGAAACATAGAATATCGCTTTTTCTTTTGTAATAAAAAAATACTACATTCTCTTAGAACGTTCATTGATAGTTACTCTGTTTTTCTGGATCTCAAATATTTCTTATTTAGCAAAATACAAGTAGAAAGGAAGTTTCGTTGTGGAATACTTTCACACCCCGAAAGGATGGAAAGCTGAGTAGACTTTAGTGGGAAGGAAGGTCACCCAAATATTCAACCAGAGATCGAAGTGGGGACCTCAAGATTGGGAGGCTGAGATCTTACCACTACCCCAACCCTTTCGCTATGCAAAGAATCACACGAAGAAACTTGGGTTCTTTTAAGAACTTTTTCCTTTAAAAAGACCAAGGTGTAGAAAGAATACCTGTTGTCGATAGCACTCCGGCCCTGAGAGACGTCTTGTACAGCGGACACTTGTATCGCGATTCTTCTGGTGTAAAATTCATTTTAGGCTCCATGTGCAACATTGGAAGAGGCTGTTGAAACAAATATACAAACCAATTTCATTCAACCGTGTCCACAGAAAAACATGTGCAGCGAAATTAACAGACACAGTCCGTAAAATAAAATAAATGATGAAAAGTGGCTAGACACCGGATTTAACTCTTTAATCAACAGGGCCCGGTTTCTCAAAACCCCGATTAACTTATAACTCAGAGTTAAAACAAAACCTATTGGTTGTCATGGTAATTAACCCTGGGTTAGGGCTAATCGGGATTTGAGGAACCGGGCCCTGGTTATCAAGTGTCAGTCTTGTCATTCTAACAAGAGGACGTACGGCTTCCAAAAACCACATTTTTTGCTTTCCCTTTTCGGCCATGTCTCTTTTGTCCTAGTGACGCTTTGTGAACAGAAAAAGATTAAAGCTCCCTGTATAAAGAGAAAAGAAGATTAAAAGATTTTGTGTTTATCGTTCCCGTAGTCGTAAGGACTTAAAAGCTGAGCTTTTCACGTCGTAATTTTGAAGGCGACAGCGTGCAGGTGACCTACACGGTGCATTCCAACGTGCAGCAACGTCGGCGTCGCCGTCCTCGTTTCCCTAATTACAAACACTCATCACTACGTATACACACGGGCAATTATCCTATATGCAGGCAAGCATAAAACCCTTTCAGATATAAATTCCTTCAGTCCCAGTTGAAATTCCAGTTGAAGTCCCAAGTAAATTCTCCCAACTAGAGCCCATACTTTTCTTTGAACAAGTTTGGGAGAATTTCACTTTGCATCTTTAGTAGTTTGCATTGTTTGATCAACTATCATTTTCTTTGTAAAAAATGTTTTATTTGGTAAAATGTTATGTAAGGAGATGTTGCACATGTTATTCCATACCGCCTGGTTAGCCTAGTTGGTAAGGCGCCAGTCTGTCGTGCGGGAGGCCCGGGTTCGATTCCCGGTGCCGGACCTTCACTCAGGGTTTTAAAATAATTGAGGAGAAGGTGCTGCCTTTGCTCTAACATCTGCAAACGGTTAGACCTTGCGTCTTCTCGGATAAGGGCATTAAACCGTAGGTCCCGGGTGTCAGGCCTCGAGTCCTAATGCCTGTTCGGGGACCTCGAGTCCTAATGCTTGTTCTCCCGTAACTCCTTGAGTCAAAATGTAATAAAAAACAAAAACACAAGAAACAAGAAACCAAAAAAAAAACATGGGTGGGTATGATGTAATCAGGATAAGGTGGCGTGTGATAACAGCTGACATCAGGATCTGACATGGCACCATGTAAATGAATGAATATGTAATCTTTGTAAATGTTATGTAAGGAGATAACAAAAAGGAGGTATTACACATGGAAGGGCATAATATCATCACGAGGACAGAAGTTAGAGAAAGATGCATCTGACGTCAGGATCTGGCGTGGCACATATGAATGAATGAATATGTAAAGACCGCCTTACACAAAACGAGTTTTCGTCTAAAGTGATCTGATCGTAGCTCACCACACACTAATCGATTTTTTGTCGCAGATTTATCAGTCCAGTGCCTAAACCACGTTGCATGAACTGTGTTTTACTTGTTACATGTTTGCGATTTCGCTTCCCACTGGCTAATGCGCAAAGTTATTCTGACAAAATATCGGACACGAGCCGATAATGTCTGATCAGACGTTTTGGGATAGAGCTTGTGAGATCTTCTTTCACAACAAAAACTTGTCTCCGATTTTTGTCTGTAACTGCCAGACAAATTTTGATGACAACTTGCTGGGACTGAAAGGGTTAATAAGCAAGATTTTAGGTACATACCGGGTTCATTTCTCCTGCATACGGATCAGCCAACATCATCTTGTCATCATCCCAACGAGAAGCGTCCATATACAACCCATGGACCAACACGCCGTCCTCGGGACTCTCAATTTCCTGGTCCTGTTCCAGTGTTTGTCCGTATTCTAACTTAGATGTCGCCTCGGCAATTTCCTCCTGGTTGCGATAGAGAGGCTGAATGTTGAAGTTGAACGAAAGTTGGTCGATGGGCTGGTTGTACTTCCGGGCATGGTTTTGTAACGTACCAGTAAGGAAACCTGTGAAGAACCAGAAAAACTTGTTGAGAACCCGTCAAACTTGATACCTGATCCAGAAGGGCGTGCCGAAGTGACCGAGCCGTTACCGTATATGACTCGCAACTCAGTATAAAGACCTCTTTCGCTTTAACAAGACACTGTATCTAGCATGTTCCTCTAGACGCAGCTGTTGAAATGAGCCTCAGCTTTTGTCGAATTAGCGTTAGCCCTCACAGAAACAGGTCTTCCTTCCCTCGCTCAAACCAGAGATAATACTAGACTTTTGCTTCACCGAGATTGAGAAAGGTTAGGATACCAATATTTCCTGGCAAAGTTGCGAGATTTATATATTCACCAATTTAAATTATCAATCAAAGCGAATTACAACATGTTTACCTTGAGGGAAGAAAAATCCCGAGATCCAGAACGACTTGGGAGCTCCATGCACAATCCATTGCTGTAAGATATACAATGTAGTTTGCTAAGTTTAGCTTAGTCTAAACACCGAGTGCTACTTTCTAAAACCTAGCCTAAACAAGAGTCAGATGTTTTTTATGACGGTAAGGAAGAACGTTGTAACACAATCTTAACTCGTGTATTGAAGAAATTTTTTTCTTAGACCCGATAATCAACCTTTTTCATTTGGATGTCTTGTATACAACAAGAGATAGTATGCTCCCCTAGTTCGGCAACAAAAAGATTAATCTCCACTCCTGGGTATGAAAAAAATTGTTCCATAAGTCTTAAGAAATAAAAAAACAAAGCTCTTTCTATGACAAGAAAGTGCCACCGCCTGGTTATCCCAGTTGGTAAGGCGCCAGTCTGTCGTGCGAGAGGCCCGGGTTCGATTCCCGGTGCCGGACCTTC
>JAOBRD021125899.1:0-10993 GCA_027575215.2 Hydrozoanthus sils | reverse complement strand
CAAATTATTTTTTTCTGATTAGATTTTTTTTTAGTGTAAAAATATTTTTTCAAGTTCAAGGCGTTTCTTATTCTTTAGTACTGAGATGGTCTATGATCTGATATACTTTTTTGTATTCTCAACTGGGAAATTATTAAAAGTGTTAATGTTGCCCAGTACAAATTTAGTTAGTTGATTGTCTTTATTTTACAATCAGAACTAAGTATTAATCTTGTGGTGTGATAGTAAGAGTAGTGCCTTTCTGCACTCGAGCGTCAAAAAGTTAAAAGATGGTAATTTCATGGATCAGTTGTCATCAAAGATAGCTTTAAATTTTCTGTGTAAATTCACTTGTGTACTCAATGTATTTTTTCAAAGTGATGCAGTGAAAGTCAGTTTACAAGCAGCTTTAGTTTTGAATACCCTTGCTTGTTTGTCAACCACTTATCAGTAAAGATTTTAAAATTTTGGCTCAGATCGCAAACAACTCTTAACAAGATGATCATAAAATGTGTTTCTTTAATGAAGGTCAAAAATACTCAGCTTTGTTATTTTATTTACACTATTTAAATTAAACTATAATTATTACAGAAAAGGATAAATGACACTTTTGGATTAGCATGCAAGACCAAAATTATTAACAGTCAATATAAAAGTTGATAAAACAGTTAGTTCCTTACAGGGGATAGGCAAAAAATGGGTTTGTTACAGAATTGCATGCATAATGCTTTTCAAGGTAAATTATTATTCAAGTTTGGGTTGATCAATATGGTGTATTTTTCAACAGTCAAATGGCCCTAGCAAGCCAAATCTCGCTGATGGAATACACTTTCATCCAAAAATTGCTCGTCGCAGCATGGAAAATGGAGTGGCAGGAAAAAAGAAAAGATCAAAAATTCGTCAGGCAAGGGTAAGGTGTTGTGAAAATCCCCCCTGGTTGATAGGATACGATGGAAGTTTTTGGAAGCAATTTCATGGGTATCATGAGATATTTTAGAGCTGGGAATTTTTTCTATGAAGCAGATGTGTATGATTGACAAGCCAAGAGAATTTTTAACTCAAGCAGCATCTAGCTGAAGTAATTAAAGCAGTTAGACTTGAATGAAGTATAAATATTTATGAGTACTTATAAAAATGCTTTTTGCATGTTTTTGTTGAGTTTTTGTACAATCTCTTAGAATACTCTTGAAGTAAAACTTACAACCGACAGTGATTGGCTAAACTTTGACATCATTTGTGATTTTCTTTGTACTAAAAACATTTAGTTTAACAATTTGAGTTCTTTCTGCTGTTATTTCATAGACAAGGCAGCTGGCAAAATACAAAGACATAATTTTAAGTGAAGCTCTAATTACTGCATTTGTTTCCATGAAATTTGATTTCTAGAAAGCCATTTACTACTGTCACTGAAACAGGCAAGAGTGTTTGTTAATTAAAACTGTTAACTTGAATTGATAATATTTAGCTTTAGAACAATTGAATAGAAAAACTGGTTTGCAAAACTTGTTTTCTAAGTACAATGGTTGTTGTTCAAGAATTCAAAATCATCATCCCATGCTAGCAGTTCTTGTGATAAGGCTGAAATGAATATTTACCAAAGTTAACACATACTACCATTCTATGTCAGGTTATGACACAGCTACAATCCCTTTTCCTGTTGACTTTATTTCGACAAAATTGTAGACTTAACAAAGTTGCTTGTTTTAGTATATTATAATACGAAGCATATTTCTGGACCTTACCCATGAAGACAGCCAAAATGAATAGTTTGTTGGCTTTTAACCACTAGTTCAAAAGGTAGAATGAATAATGTTTTAATTGTTTCTTCTCTTGGAAGCAAACAAAATGAATATCACTCTATGTACAGTATGGGTCTTCAACCACAGCTTAGAATCTATGAACACAGCAGTGATTGTTATTTAAGCTAGTAACTGGGCTGCTTTTTAATGTTCAATAACTAACTGAAAACTTATCTATCATTAAATATTTGAAGCTGTTTCACACTTCCTTTAAGTTTTTCCATTCATCAAGTATCTATACTAAGAACAAGATTCTTTGTTTTTACATGGAAAAAAATGTTAAACGATTGAAATAAAAAAAACAGCATCATTTATTGAGCAGCTGGTGATGTTTCTATAAAACCATAGTTGCTCAAAAAATATTTCAAAGACTCTTTAGAGCTCAACAAAATACATCATGTGTGACACAATATTTATTATGGCACTTGTACAAACAAAATTTAATCTGTTAAATTATGTTTTCATGTTTATAACTTAAAATACATATATTGTTTTGGCATTAAATGTGTTTTAGAGTTCTTCATCAAATTTGCTAGGTACCCTACACCTTGATCTGACATTTGTATATAAATTTTAAAACTTCTTTCGAGACAACAGCTTGCATGGATGATATTGATTTGCTTGTAAGTTACATTAATGATATCCTCATATAAAAAAGCTGATATTATTTATTTGCTTGACTAATTATTTTCCAGTTAAATGAACATGCATCTTTCTTAACTTATATATTAGTTTTTCCCCAGATTGATTTTTAGAAATTAGATGCTGCTCTCATTAATCAACCTGGAATTATTTGTAATACACTATTTTTCTTTCAGTGCACATTCTTGTGGTTTACTAATTGCCTGCATAATAATAACATCTTCATATTCCTTAAGTTTTGTTGATCAGTGCAGCTGTTACATTTGCAAGAATGTTTTGTTACAATACAGTCAATAACTTTGACTGGACTTTTTGCAAGATATTTTTTTAATGTAGAGATACAAGAATTGATAGAAATTTATCTGTTTTAGTTTTTTATGGTAAGACTCCAACGCAGTTAAATTCAAGCTTAACGTTCTTTAGTTCTTTCATAATTATTTTTGGCCCTATTGCAGTTTTTATTTACAATCTTTCTTAAACTGAGCTATTTTGGTTAAATTGTTGATTGAATTTGAAATGTTTTGCATTGAAGTATAGTCTTTTAGTAGTAATGAACAAAGCAATTCATCTTAAGTTTGCATTTTTGCCCCATTAAAACTAGCTCAACATTTTTCATATTTAGTGAAACAATTCAGAGAGCAATAAAAAGTAGCTCTTTAAAGGTAAATTTTCTCTTTGGTTTCCTCTTTATGAAACCTTGAACTGTATCAAATTTAACGATTAAGTTAAAAATTTAAAATTTTAATCAGTTCTTAGTAATTAAGAATCGTAAACTTTAAATTTAATTTTTATATTTTCTACTCTATTTTTCTCTATATTATTTGCTAATTGATTAAAATTTTAAATTTTTAGCTTAATCGTTAAATTATTGTGCAGTCTGGCAGCCAAAGCTTGTTCTATTAATTTTTAACCAGAGAACATCATCGCACAGTCTATAAAAATTATTTTTGTTTTTAAATATATATTTTGTACTACTTTAGTGATAGCATTTCAACTATTGAATTTGCTAGTCTTTTTGTTAACAAGGCAAATTTTCAGAGCCTCAAGTAGCAGCTGTTCACCAAAATAGATATTTCTTTGATGATCATTGTTGTTTCCTCTGTGTTGCTTTACTTGAAGTTCCAAGATTTCTTTGAGCTGTTGTCAGGAAGTGTAGACGACACAATATCAGTGTTCTAGCTGGGCAAAGTTCAAAGGGCACAACACCCTGTCAGGTTTCCCAGTGCCCTGTTGTTTTTAAGTCTCAGCCTTATTATCATAAATAAATATTGTAGTTTAAAATGCCTATGACATGAAGGTTTGATATTTTGATACGTCAGCAGATAGACTTTGCTAAATGAAGAACAATGGTGAAAAAATTTTGCCAAAATCTTTTATAGTTCTTGAGATGTTAACATTTAATGTTATGACTGATGGCATCAGTTGTTGGACAGGCAAATATTTATCATACCAAAGTTCATTATACCTCCTGCCAATCCATAATCTTTGGTTGAATTTAAGCCAAACTTGGAGTGATGGTTTATCTTATGGTATTCTTGAAAATAGTTTGATGTTTCAAATCTATATTTTTCGAGTTCTTTAACATTTCAAACATTGTAGTCCATAGCCAAAAGATCAGTCAGCAGTTTCATTGCTTGTTGTCACTGTTATTGCTTTGTAACTGCCCAATCAGAGTGCAATAATCAGAAACAGCTGTTGTTATATTCTGTGGCAGGGTACCCTGTCATTTTTGTTTAACTGGCTAGAACACGGATTATATTAATTTATCACATACTTAGTTTGATATTTACATAGTAGATCAGTGAAATATAGAGCGTATCAGCCACCCATATCAATCACACGTGGTGATATCAAAAACAGCCAATCAGAATGCTCGATTTCCAGATCATCACATGTGATTGATATGAAACTTTTCCCGCCGTTGAAACAACTTGTCAATCTACTTCGTTGATGATTGAGAGAAACATGTAGAATCTCACTAAGTATGTGTTAAAAAGAAAATTACATGGCTGCTTGGAGATGCGAATTTTATCTTCTTGTGTTGATGGGTTCACTTGTGAGATATTTTTTTCAACACTCAAAGATAAAATTTGTATCTCCTTGCAGCCATGTAATATCTTCTATTTATTGTCTAGGTACTGATGAAGTACAAGGATTTTTCCTTTTACTAAAAAAATTTATCTTCATTGCACGTGGTGAAAATACTAGTTATTTTTATCTTTCATGTGTGAAGATATTAGTGTCACCATGGCTACAAACATGATAAGCCAATTACAAGAGAGCTTCCCACTAAGACGGGTGGATCGTTCTTTTAAAAAAGTCATGCTTTATGAAGGAATTTCATCAGTATCTATAAATTAAACAGAACATCTACTCATGCTGAAAGTAATTTTCACTTGCTCACTTTGCTCACTTATGAGAGAAGATTTCACACTCGAAGAAAAATTTGTATCCCCGTATGGCCATGTAACATCCTCTATATATTATCGTAGTTATTCACTTTTAAGTTGCACCATTTTTTCACATAAGTTCTAAATCAAAGCCAGGTTAATTTGGGGGTTGCAACTTAATACATAGTTTTTTGGGAAAAAAAACTGAATGTTTTCTGAAAATAAACTTGACAAAAGTGTGTTCATTGCATTTCTCTAAAATGGGGGTTGCTGCTTAATAGTGAGTGTGGCTTAAATGTGAATAATTATGGTGTATATATATAATAATTTTCATGGAGAGACAAGCAACAGCAAGATCAGCAACATTAACATTGGTTTCAGAGGCCATGTATCAATCAACACCTCTCACCACTAGGAAAAAAGAATGGTAGTCTAAAATGAAAGGGACAGTCTAGGGTGACAACCATCCAAATCAGACACCTTTTAGCCAGATTTCTGAGGTTCATTGGAGATAACCTTAGGCTAATTGGAGATAACCTTATGCAACACTTTAAGTCTGAAGAGAAACTGATAATGATTTTTTTCAAAAGTTTACTACCTTTGCAGTTAATCTCTCAGCAAATTTGTTAGCCAATACGTATTGTTGAGCTATCACTTCTGACTGGCTCTGGCACTAAAGTTTTTGGCTGCCTGGGTTTCCCTAAATGAACTTTGGTATGATAGACTGTCTGACTTGCTAGAGATTTATTGAATTTATACCATTTGACATCATAAAACAGACTTTCTTACACACTTTTTATACCTTTATTCCTTGAACAAATTGCGTTATGAGTAACTTTGGTAAAACCCACTGAGAGATGGATGACCAACAGAATTCAGGAAATTTTCAAAAGAACTAGTTCTCAGTGTACCATATTGGTAAATTTTCTAAAAAACTAATGATAAAAGGAAAAACTGAAAATAATTTATCTTTTACTACCCTGTTTAATAATTGTTGTACTAATGATTGACAGGAAACTCCAATGAGTAATATAATTATAGATTTGAATTAGTGCTAATCCATTTTATAAATGCCATTTTTCTTTAATTGTAATATTCACACAAATGCAGTCATTATAATTTTGTTGCCCAGAGCCATACAACTTTCTGTCTGATACATTTATTGTGCCTAGTTTAAGAGAGCCTTGTGAGGGTGCAGTTTTTTGCTACAAAAACTAAAGTTTTTGTTGAAAGAAGATGTTGTCTTTAAAGTTTGTAGGCTAGTTTTAAGGCTGAACACTGATTTGTAATTGTTAAATTATTGTTGATAATCATTAATAGGGGCCAATGCTGGTTCAACCATTTTAATTAGCTTTTTTCTTTTTTGTTCCCAAATTTCAAAAAGGCAACTAAGATGATATAATATATTGAATGAAAGGAAAGATGATTAAAGTTCTATAAAATGTTGTTTGGTGTTGGTAAGTGGCCAATAACTCCAGTAAGAAGCCCTGGCAATGAAATGTGTAATGAATGGATTTTGAAGAATTTTTTATTGTTGTATAATGGACCAATATTTACACATAGCTTTCTTGCAGATGCAAAATCGGGGCCAAAAAGGTAAAGACTCAGACTCTGAAGATGATAATGACGAAAGGGCTAAAAATGACAGTGCACGCCCTGCTGCTACACCGAGAGAGAAAGTCCCCATTCGACCAAATGATGTAAGAAATTAAGTTGATGTTCCCTCAGTTGGTCTGATAGGGATGCTTGTTGTATTTTTTAGTGGTCAAAAAGGGATACAAAAAAAACAGGCACGATTTTTTTTCTGCATTTTGCTCTTGGCTATTTCGAAACCAATGCTATGAGGTGCATTTTAGGTATGAAAATGTTCACACCTTTTTCTTTGGATGATTTTTCGCAACTACTGATAAGAAACCCTATCTTATTTTACCCTGAATTCCCCCCTCCTGCATCTTAAGGCTTGACTATAGCTTGTTTTTGGCCAGAAGATTTATATAAATTGACTGTTGTAAAGATGATTATCAGTACAAGGTATATTGCAAAACCAGCAATGCAATTGGTTCTTTTAGAAGTTGTTCTTCATGTTATAAGAAAATTTGCTCTTAGATCTGTTAGCATGTAAACACAAGGGTCTTGTGAAATGGTAGATTAATTTCAAGTTCTCAAAGTTCAGGTACTGTATACATATTTTAGATTTACCTATGTTGATTTGTTATCAAACATTTAGGAGTGTTAGACCACTCAGCACTTTGTGCCTCATGGTCTAACAGCTTAAGGGAAAGCTGCCTCACTGAATAGTAGCCTGCTTACAGGCGGTTTGATGTTTTTTTGGCACGGAAACCTCACAGGGCAGGGTGTTGCTGCCCTCTTGGTTTTCATGGTCGAGTGGCTCCACCCAATGCTGCTCGACCACAATATCTAGATGGTGGTGACACCATGCCTGCAATTTACATTTCTGTGCTTGGCTAAGACCACCCCACTTCCTGCAAGCAGGCTACACTGAATAGCTATAACTAAGTTAAAAAATTTGTAACTTCTTTTATAGCAGGATGGATCAGATTCTGATGACTCAGACAGAGGCTATATGGTAGGTGTTTTATTCCTTAGATGTAGTGATAAGGGAGCCAGCTTCCATTCCTGTTTTTTCGTTAGTACCTGTCAGTTGTGGAGTATAACAAGAAATCTTGCTTTGAATTGAAAGTTCTGGGGGACTCCTTATTTTCTTACATCTGTCTACTCTCAGTTTTAAAAGAAAACAAAAAAGAATGTACATAAGCATCTACATGTTGTATATTTATTAATCTTTCTGCCAACTTGTATATAAACTCAGAAGTTCTGAATAATAGTACAGAGCGGAATATGGTACAGGTGAGAAAATCTTCCAAATTTGATAATGGTACAGGGTAAAATAATAGACTAGTCTTAATAATAAAAAAATAGACTAATCTTAAAACTTCAATAGTAGTATATATCAGTATCAGTGTTGAAAAGTCCAATAAAAACTTGCCCACTACTATTTCAAAAATGGTGTCGCTAACATTGTGAAAGAGTCTACTCACATGAGTAGACTCTTTCAACAGTTAAAAAATAAAGTCATCTAGTTAATAAAGAATAATTATTACTGCTAATATAGTTGCAGACTGACACAACAAGAGTGGAAAATGTTGAAAATTAATAATCATACAGCCCTGAATTAAGCTGTATTGATAAGATTTTTTCCTAAAATATAATTAAATTTTTTTGTTTGATTATTAGAGACTCCATAATATTTCAATACCTCCATAATAACCTTGATAGTGTACAAACATCTTCAGCTTACATCCTTGTTTTTCTCTGTCCAAGACCTTAATCATTTCATCCTTGGGTTGTAAAAAGATTTCAGAGCTCTAATTTTGCTTGGATGTAACTTACTTGTTAGTCAGACAGATTTAATGAGTACCACTTATGACTTTCAGCTAATAGTCAGATAAAAAGCCAGGCCTTCCATCCAAGGAGTTTGATAAAAAAAAAGGCCCATTTGTGGTCCAAACATTGTCTAAGAAGTTGTCCATTATTTCAAGTGTCACTAGTTTAAGCTAGGTAGAAATAATAATATCTTGGTCACACCCATGCTTCAGTAGCATAGAGCCTACATACATTCCCTATGATTCGATATATCTCCCTTCATATCTTAAGGCATTCCGGGAGGCTGAGGTGACCTTCGAAATTTTTCATTTGTCATTAACCGATATATATAGACTGTTATAGCAATAGTACCTATTTTTTTCTTGCTTGAATTTATTTTATTGCAAATTTTGCTTACATAGTTGGAATCAAGGGACCTATTTTCGTGGAAAAAATGATAGTTGAGACTGTTTTTCACAGCGTGCCGCTGTACTGATGTGGTTTTGGTTTAATGCCTTTTTGACATTTGTTGCATGTACATGTTTGCTCTCCAACAGCTTCGCCTACTCTGCATAATTAATTTCGGATCATGTTCGCAACCACTTCTAAGTTTAAAACAGAGAAACTAAACTAGCAAGTGTTTTATGTGTGTATAGCCATACAGCCGAGTGAATGATTTAATATATTAGCTGATCCAAAAATGGTGTGCGTGTAGCTGTTCAACTGTATACTTTGCAATTGAACTTGCCTGATTTTCCTGTGTGTGTAGCTGAGTGCTGCGTACAGCCCAATGAATATAGTATTTATATGTAAATGAGCTAAACTGAAAATTGTGAGTTTATAATTGTATAAATACAAAATCTAATTCTTCTCCTTCCTTCAGACCTCTTTTGCAGACGTCACAATTTTACCCGTTCATTGGGTCTATACTTCATATGTAAAGTTTATTTTGGTTTTTGCTTCCTTTGTCGTCCTGTTTTCGTTTGTTTATTTTCCAAACCTGAACTCAGTTCTACAACTTCCAATAATAATCTAGCTCCTTCTTGCTCCAAAACTCTCTTTTCTTTTAGCAATGCTCCAGTTGAAACTCTGATCTCCTTCATCAGTTTCTTCGTTCGAACTCTTTGTTCTGTATTTGCTTGGCGAATTGAATGGATCGGATGACCTTAACCTGTCAAGTTTATGTCAACACGTGCAAAGATGTCGCTGCTTGATGAAACATAACAAAACATATGATTGGTTTGGCTCAAAAACAGGAACCCATAAATGGCTTGTTTTCCCATATTTGGTGTGTATTTTTGCGGTTTTCCGCTGAATTATTGTACTGCTGGCTTGAACAAGGGAATATTTTGCAAGAACAAGATGGCACCGGCAAAAGCAAAGAAGTTTTGGCAGATTTTAATCGATATATTGCTCGAAGAGCTCAACCTGTCTGCAAAAACATTTGCAGAGGTATATCAAGGGTTTATTCTATCGCTGTGAAACTTGGCAGGCATTTTCTTTGTGAAAAAAGGGAAAATTTTAGCTGGAGTCTGCTTTGAGGTAATAATTTGATGATGCACTAAAGATGACCCTTGACTTATTGCTAGCACAGTGGTCCAAAATTTCTGGATTTCAATATTTTTGAGCAGACTCTGGTCAAAACCTGTATTTTATTGTCAAACTAATTTGTGCCAAAGCATTTTCCAGAATTATAAAATCTCAAAGTTGGATATTCTGCGCAAAAGCTTTTTTGACCCCCCTGAAATTCTTCAAATTCCTTGAATTCCTTACGTGTTATCACAATGCAATATTTTTTTCTGCAAACCTAATACTATAACAGACTTGTACCACAAATTACTTCTTATTTCGTCAAATTCTGCAGTTTTTACAACTATTTCAAAACAGGCCTAAAATGGCCATTTGGCCTGAGTCCTGGAATGCCTTAACTATCCCGTTATTTTTTCATCTTCCATCTTTTACTCGTTACATGAATTTATTCTCCTTAGGACAGTGTTTTAGTTGACGTATGGGTCACTGTTTTTTCTCTCTCTTGTAGTGTGATGCAGAAAGTGAAGGCGAAAGGGTAAGCATAAGTAAAACTGTAAAATCTCCCAACTATGACCCATACTTTACATATAACCAATGAGGAGAATTAATTTTACTTTTTCTAATTTTGAATTTGCTTGCTTCCAGCCCATTATTTTTTTTTTGTTGCAACAATTAGGGTTTTTTTTGTTATTTGTCATTACATTTTCTTTTTTTACAGAATAGCACAATCCAAAATGCGATTGTCAGAAAAATAGCATACAGTCAAATCTCTCCAAGACAGACACCTTCAGGATTGGCCTCAACTGTCCATCTTAGAGAGGTGTCTGTCTTATAGAGACTTTAAATACAGAAAATGAATGCATGAAAAACTGCATGGCAGGGACCAAGATTTTGTGTCCGTTTTAGAGTTGTGACCATCTTATCTGTGTGTCTGTCTGGAGGGGTTCAATTGTGTAGTGATCACAGGAAAACATTAATAAACTATTTTTACCGAACAATATAACTGACAAATGAATATTTAGTGCATACAAGGGGTTGACTGAGCATGTTGATATATACATGTATAATGTTAATTGACACAGTCTACATTAGTCCCATTGTTACCATTTATATTGTTTTAAATTTTGTTCAATTTAAATAAAAAATTATATATTTGTGATGGCTTCTTATCAGATTTTAGGGACTTTAATATATTTTAATATATATTTGTAATTTTTATCTATGTTTTAATATGTATTTGTAATTTTTATCTTTATTCTATATATATTT
>JAOBRD021125793.1:0-10994 GCA_027575215.2 Hydrozoanthus sils | reverse complement strand
GTTAGCCCAGTTGGTAAGGCGCCAGTCTGTCGTGCGGGAGGCCCGGGTTCGATTCCCGGTGCCGGACCTTCACTCAGTCTTAAAATAACCTTTCCCCCAACATTAAACGGTTTAAATCTTCGCGTCTTCTCGGATAAGGACGTTAAATCGTAAGCCAGTCTTTCGATCTCCTATCGGGGGACTTAAAAGAACCCACAACACTTGTCGACAAAGTGTAAGGTGATCCCGGTGTCGTGGTCTGTCTACTACTAACTGAGGGCAACTCTTATGAATATAATTGTGAGCCGTATATTGCGGACTACCTAAGACCCTCACTACTAAGTCAACTGTAAATTATTGCTAAGCGCCTTTGATCATATACATATGGAAAAATGCTAAACATTAAATAATACTAGATACCGCTGATCAAAACAGGCTGTCAGCGTACATGCATCAGTATTTAAACTCTGCAGTGTACTGTTCAGTTTAAAATTCAGTTCCTCCATGCAGGAGTTTGTGAATATTTTACTTCAGCTCAAGACTAAGGCCGAGCAGGTGCGCCGGCAGTCAATTTTTATCAGCGGTGCCTTGAAGACGAAAAAGATCTATTCACTGATGACCTTCGAAGAACATAAAACTCTGGGTCACTAATTTTTTCTATTTAACGTGTTTTAACTTTTTTTTTATTCATTGTATTTTTTATCACTAAAGATACACGTATCAAACACTGGTCGATACTTGAGATCTAATTTATGATGACTGACCGCTGAAATGTTCGTCGTAATAACTGGGGGTGGCAGTTCTGTCAAGTGCGCTACAAACTCTACCGTACAAACCTCACTCAGTATCAGAAGTGGGCTTGCTTAGTCCATTATTCTGGTAAATAAAAACGTAGTGTTTATGACACTGACTTCAATGCAACATTAAAATGAGTAAGAACACTTTTAAAAGTTCTAATGGCCTTCCTAAACTTTCTCTCAACTTCTTGTACAAATAACTGTAATATTAAAGAAATCAAAAGCTAAAAGGTCTAAAAACTGTTATTTGAAGTCATATTCTTGGCCCTATACTCGCGCTCTAACGCTTCCCAATTTCAGCTATTTCTGTTTAACAGCTTTCTGTTGGCCCTTCTTCCTTCATATTTGCCAGTTCCTCTTCTTGGGCAGCTGAGCCAGTGTGGTGTATGCAGTCAGCGGTATCTTGGTTGGTCTGCAAACCCAAAGTTTCCTTTCCACTTGTAGATTCGCCTAGCGAGGAAGAAAACACAAAAATAAGGCTTTTGAAACTCAAAACCTATAACTACAAACGTTGCTTTAAATTTTTCTCAGAAGAAACTCCAATATAAATACAGGAATCGGTTTTGCATACCTATTGTTGTTAATTCAACTTGGGAGCTCTTATCTAATTCATTTGCAGTTTGTAAAGTATTCTTTAAAATTTTCAATGTAACAAAGTATAGAATTTTCCTGTGGATGGTCACGAGCTTAAAATCGGGCAAATTACTTTTGGGTTTTTACAAAATCTATGCAAGAAAGGGGCGTCCGAGGCTCTATGCTAAAACTTTTATTTGCAAAGTGATGTCTCAATATGCAGTATTATCGACGCTGTGTTCCTCCTTAAGGCCGCCACCCACTACACGACTAGTCTTCAACTGAAAGCCCTATTTTTTGTCTGGCTGTATGTGGCAGTTACATACAAAGACCAGACAAAATGTCTGGTCTGACGTTGTCGGCTAGAGTGTGGCAGTGACCGGTAACCTGTCTGAACTACTTGGGCACTGGGCCCGATGAATCTCGCGTCAAAAAATTGGTTAGCATAGCTGTCAACTCTCCCGCATTTGGCGGGAGTCTCAAGATTTTCAGTATTTTCAACCCTTTCTCCCGCACGACGGCTCCAATTTCCGCTTTTTAGTTAGAATTTTAAGTTACACAAGTGAAGTTTTCCCAACGTTGTGGAAAGCGAAAGTAATTGCTTGCAATTTCATATTATAAATCCATTCAAAACCATGAATAAAAAAATTACATCGTCTACTTTTATCTAGCTTTGTCTCTGTCGTCAGCCAATCATGGACAGGCTAGCTTGCAATTAAAAGGCGTGCACGTTGTAACATGTCGTCTGCCTCGAAAACCCGTGTTTCTGTTTGTCCACAGACTGCGAAGGTCGACTTTTTTTTGTTAATCAACTATTTTAAAAAGCAGCGCCCTTGACGTGCACCTGACGGTTTACACGTAAACATTTGAACGAACCTTTGCTCATGGAATAAAAGTACTACTACTATTGAAGACACTATCGTGTGATTTAAAAAAGTGCAAGGTTTAAAAACACGTATAGTATAGCTCTGTTCTGATAAACTGTTTGTGAAACTGACTACAAATGAAATTAAGCAAAAAATGCGTTGTTCTCTAAAACTATAAAGAAAACTATGCCAAAAATATCGATTTTGAAGTTCAAAAGATTGAATATTTTCAACGTTTTAAATTGGTCCTTGCTGCATACATTTTAGTTTGAGGCAACCTATATTTCAAAACTTACCAGGGAAGCATTCCCCTGGACCCCCCTAGAGCATCGGGCCTTCGGCGTTTCTTTGGTCCGTCTCCCAGTTCAATCACACCCTCCGCAAAAAAAAACCCCCCTGGCTACGGGCCTGAAGGCTACCCAGTAAAAGTCGCAAAAGTTGCGTTACCGTTAGTTCACAAGTCACCCGCATCTGGTGGTTCAAACCAACTTTTGAACATCAAAACTCGTTGACCCGCCAGGCAAGCAGAGCAACCCTGAATTGTGTTCAGATTATAGCTTCCCACCAAATGGCCCTAAGTACTGCCAGACTTCATTTTTAATAGAATTTCATAACATAAATGAACGTGCCATTATCTCTCAGAACACTAGTCTACTAAACGCAAACGTTAATTACGTCCAAGGCATGTGTTCTCGTCTTTTCCAAGTGTCTGACAAGTCTGTAGACTCTAAATGTTTAATAGCCAATCACACGCAGAAATGTATGCACGTTGGTGATACGCATATTGTGTGTAGCGTATTTTTGGCGTAAAATTTTCACACGAGTAAAGGTTCAGTGGAACGATGTGTTGTGCAAAACTGTCTCGAAATGCAGCAGAAAGCGTTTCAGATAGCCTTATTTTCAAAATTTTCCGGCGAGGCATGCCCCCCGGACCCCCCCTTGAAACTTTGGCGCTTGAGTACACCTGCGAGTGAAGTGAAAAGCCGCCGAGAAATAAATACAGACATATCAATATTGGCGATTTGTGGACGCTATCTTAGATTTTTGACTTTTCGAAAGGTATTCAGTTGCTATAAACCATTAGAAAACACCATCTTTTTTATTTTGCTAGGTCAAAGACCAAGAAAAGTATTTATAACCAGAAAAACTGTGACACTTTTTCTATCATTTCAAAGTTTGAGTACAAAATTAAACTTTCGTGACTTTGTTGTTTAAAAACTCTCAAGTTGCTCTTACGTCCCTACGTCCCTCAGCCTCTCCCCGAGCCCTCATCCAAAAACAGACAAAACTAATATCTCAAGATTTTAGAATTCAGGGGGTTGACAGCTCTTGGTTAGTGTGTGGCGAGCTACGATCATAATAGATTTATACCTAGGAAAAAATGGGGGGGGGGGGAGAGACAGAAGAGGCCCTTCAGACGAAAAATCGTGTAGAGTGTGGCGGCATTTAGCGACTGAACCGAGTCTGCCACTAATAGTTTGTAAACACCGTATCATTTGTAAACTTACTCTCAATTTTTTTTCCAAATAGAAAAAAATGTCAGTAAGAATAACGTCGATTCCTTATCAAAACAACAATTTAACATTCTTGACTCTGCGTTATATTATTATTCAACTTTGACAAAACTTTGCTAAAATATCTTAATGCCAATTATAATTTTATGTTGTTTCGATTCCATGAGCTCTTTTAGTACCATAACAACATTTTTTTAGTTATAAAAGGTAAGACTTCATTCTTACTTGCTGCTTTACCACAAACGTCGGGTTCATCCTTGAGTGAAGGTCGTGCAGGGAGCTCTTCAGACACGAGGTCTATAGAGAACGAGACATGTGTCACACAAATGACCGAGTTGTGATTAAGAAGTATTGAAAGAAGTTACCATCTCGGCTAAATTATAAAAGTAACGTTATCAGTCTTTTAAAAAAACCGACTTATTTCGAGTTTTATGGGGACAGCTTCCAGCGAAGAGAATGTCGAACAGGTGGGCTAATACCTACGCTCGAGACTTCTCAAAATTCTATTAACGATTGTACCACCACCTTGGGCGGCCTGTGCTACGGCTAGCAGAAAGCACCTAGATCCAGGTCTCTGGCTCACAACAACACTTTCTTAACCGAGTGCTCTAACGTGTCTTACTGTCTAACTATAAATGGCAGGTAGATTTGCTACTGAGCAGCAGAGAAAAATGCGTTAACAGCCTGCTAAATAAAAAATAGAAATAACAAGAAAAAAAAACGATAATAACTTTATTCAAGTGTCACTGCGATAGCAGTTGGATAATAAGGAAGGACACTTCAGAATAATAATATAAATTCCTGTTGTTCGAGGCAGGACAATTGGCTACCTACAAGCGTGTAGGCTTTGACACTGGGATCACTGAAGCCAAATCCGGTCAGTAACCAGTCAGTGCTGAGAGTGGTATTTGAACCCAGGACAACCACATACTAATCCCTGAGCCACGCTCAGCTTCTCATCTTCCTTTTCTTGGAGGGAATTGAAATCGAAGGGCTTATTTCTAAAAACCTGAGCTCCAAATTTTTAGTTTCGCTCGAAGACGCGATTTGTGAGGAGCACAGTTAAAGGAATAGAACGGAGACTTTTTAGGGGGGGGGGGATTTAGCATTGTTCTATCAAGGTCACCTGGTTCTGCATCCGCTCTCTTCCTCTCGAGAATCCTCGCGAGCTCACAAGTTGCTGATTCGCGTTGGGGAACTTCAAGAATGTCTCCGGCAGATCTACTCCTCGGCTTTCTGAGGACAACCTTTTCCAATTCTCCGGTTTGGGAGTCATCACTTGAGTTACATGTTGCTTGTTGGGGTTGTGTCTTCTTTAGTTTAATACTGCTCCATGTGCAAGTTGTCTCGTCAATTTTAGGAGCAGAGGTTGGGCCAAGACTTCCGCTATGGCTTCTAGTCATGGACTTCTGTAATGAACAACGCTTGATACTGAACTTATGGAAATAAATGGTTCTTCTATTGCAGTTAATTTCATTTACAAAAACAAACAGGTTAAAACGACATATATTCAGCCGACAGACGGTGACCTACAAGAGAAAAAAGTTTCACCAACAATCGGTCAACACACAGTTGGCTATATAACTAATATACTGCCCAGCTCCGATATTCTCAACAACAACATACTTTATTTGACCCAATATTTGAAAACTTATAACAAAAAATGATTACAAAATTTAATTTAAATAGAGGTAAAAGGCGTCTAAAAAACCATAAGGGCTTGTCTGAGTTAGACGACCTTAGTTCAGAGTTATTTAATAGTTAAGATTACAAGTTATGATATTTGGGTCAGTAAGGCAGACACACGAACACTTACACACACGGATATATAAATAATAGAGTTAATGATATTAACAGAAGCGGTTTTGGAAGAGGAGTAAGTTGTTCAATAAGCGATTTGCACTAACGGGTCACGTGACTCTTTGACTGGCAAGCGGGCTCAATGGGTTGCCAGCCAAGATGGCGGTCGAGTCAAACACTGTTGCAAAAACCAGGTCAATATTTATTTATCGTCATGAATTATTCATATATTTCAACGAAATCAACGATTTCAAGCATTCAAGGTATGTCTCAGTGACCCTCACACCCAAGAAACATTCTAAGGGCACCACTTTAAAAGTTGTTTTAAATGCAGTCACTCGTTGCGAGTTGCAGCTTTTTGACCTTGGATTGAAATACAAACTTGTTGTTAAATGGCTTACCTTGCTAGTTTTTAATTCTACCAAAACATGCCATTTTACCGAAAACAGCGGAAGCTTTTCTCACCAAAACCACTTAAGCTTTTCGGAAGACGTAGAGATGATTTTAAGATGAGAAAAAATTTAAGCGTCGGCTTTTTTCGTCCGTCATGTTTACAAAAGTTCGTTCCACGCCGGGTCAGTGGATCTTGATCGTACAAACAAGGTTTTGTCGATTATGATATTTGTCATTTAATTTTTTTCCGAAACATTGCTAAAATTTCAGAGATTAGATTTAAATTTTCAATCAATTTTTTTGCTGAAATCAATGCAAGGACAAAAATTATAAAAACTGTTCTTTTTGGCAACTTTTCGAGAACATTTTCTATGTTTACAATAACATATATATAACTATCACTTTAATATTGTCATCGCAAGGCCTAAGATTTCCTTTTTTGTCTTTTAGATACATAATAAACAATATTTAAATAACAAATAAAGAATGCTAGCAAATTTAGTGAAACTAAATTTTTAGTTTCTTATTAGATTGGCTGTCGCTGCGAAAACTGCGACAAGTAGTATAAACAATATAGACTATGTTCTGACCACGGCCACTAGCTTTCTCCCAAACCGTACCGTTGATACTTTCTCATAAAGAAAGACATCTCTACGGCTTCCGATAAGCTTATGAAAATGAATTAGCGAAATAACTGCTGCTGTTTTCAGGGAAAAACATAATATTTAACAAATTGAAGGTCAATCCAAGGTCAAAATGCTGCAACTTGAAACAAGTGACTGCATTTAAAATAACTTTTAAAAAATGCCTTGGAATGTTTATTCAGTGTGAGGATCACTAAGACTTATCTTTAATGCTTAAAAATGTTGACTTCGTTGAAATAAATGAATAATTAATGAAGATGGGTAAAAACTGACCTGGTTTTTCCGGCAGTGTTTGAATCGCCGCCACCTTGGCTGGCGAGTCACTCGAGCCCGCTTGCCAGCCAAAAGGTCACGTGACCCATTAGTGCAAATCGCCTATTATCACTGATAAGGAGATTCTTTAGTTTCTTTTTGAATACTGTGATGCTAGATTATTTGAAGCTAATCTTGTATTATAATTATGGATATCTCTAACAGAGTGTGAAGAAGTTGGAGGAGATAGATGGAAGTAGTTGCAATTTAGGAAGTAGTTGCAATTTAAGAAGTAGTTCTAAAATAGAAGTAATTCTCCCCCAATCATGATTATAATTCTTTAGCACTAGTTATCAACATACTGACCAGCTCTGATATTCTCCCCCTATCATGATTATAATTCTTGATTAGAATTCTTTAGCACTAGTTATCAACATACTGCCCAGCTCTGATATTCTCCCCCCCATCATGATTAGAATTTTTTATAGCAATATGTACAGTAGTTACCAGCATACTGCCCAGCTCTGATATTCTCCCCCCATCATGATTAGAATTTTTTTAGCAATATGTACAGTAGTTACCAGCATACTGCCCAGCTCTGATATTCCTGGAGCAGCTTCCTGATGTTCTGAGTCTGGTGACTAAAAAAATAAAATTTATTTAGTTCTTATTCAGTATAGCTTCAGTTTATTTTATTGCATAATATGAACATAATAACATTACAATTAATGGAAACCGACCAATATCTACAAGTTATGTACAGGATCTAAGAGGTGATTTTAAATAATACAAACCTACACTTTCATTTTTATTAGTTTTAACACCATTTTATCTGCTTCCCTCTCCAAATTCCTATCAATACATATATACATACTATATATTGTGTTGTGTTGTGCTTGTAGCAATTGTGTTAGTGTAATTTAAACTTCTTCAATGTAATTTGGCTTCCTATTACAGCAACTTTGGAAAGCCAAACTCTGCAGTATTTTTCTCTTTTGCACATATGCTTAAGAATTATTGTAAATCAAAAGTTAGAGGAAATAAAGTTGTTGTTAATATCAACATATAAACCAATACCTCATTGTATCCACATTCACATAGACAACCATGCTAGCATCAATTTTGCACACAATCACATCAATATTTAATTTATAGCCATATTCATAACCAATCCATACTAACATCTACATTGATATCCACATCCAAATTTTCCATCACTTGGAATAAACTTGATTACAATCTAATGCCATGCAAAATTGCCATGAAGCAATCAACAACTTATCAAGGTCTTTCAAGTTCTTTAAAATAGAGGTAATGTACAAATAAATCCGCAGAACAAAAGAAAAAGACATAACTCCAGCTTAAAAAAATTCCTAGAGGAAGCTGCGCTTTAATTAAAATCAAAAACACTAACTTTCAAAATTAATAATCCATCAAGGCCTCACAAAAATTAGAAGTTACTTTCAAGGACAGTTTGCTACAAAGCATTGGCTTGGGTTATTCAAGACCTGATTAGTTATTGTACTTACAGCTCTTGTTGATCTCAATTGAACTTTGCCACTCTTAATTCTTTCCATCATTTCACTCATTGCCTCTGCATGAGGATCCTTAGCTGAAGAACACAAAAGGCCAATAGTAAGTAATAGATTGTTTTCACAAGGCGGGTGCTCCCAGTTTGAGGCTATTTTTCCACCCTTCTTGGGATATTTTTTTCTACCTTGTGGTCATAAACAGGGTATGCTTTTGATGTCTGTAAACAGGATTTATTTATCACTCCTTTGACCATCATAAACAGGGTGTTAGTTCCAATGCTCATAATGTCTTTAACAGTGTCAGGGTTTTAGAGGTCTGGTGGTACTTCCCCCCCACCCCACCCTAACGTAGGGTGACTATCCCCCTGTCCCCCAGTGGGTTTGAGCTTTGATGATATATTTCCTAGGGAGTTTTTTGATTTTTGATGACTGGTTACATCAAACAAAGAAACCATTGTTTAGTTCTTTCATTAGTTGATTCCTACAACAAGATTTCCATGTTTTATTGGTTATTTAATCTTGTTTACTCAGCAGTAAATGGGATATCTAAATTGCCGGCAGCACAGTAGCCATGAGGTTAGTGCAATCAACTTGTAATGGTCAAAGCACTGTGTTGTGTCCTTGAGCAAGACACTTTACCTGATTTTTTCCACTCAATTCAGCTGTAGAAATGATGATCAGTTAAAATGTTCGCAATTTTGTTTCTATCCTCAGCTTAAGCATAAGGCCAGCTGACCAATTAAAATGCAATTTCTTTGTTTGTATGTTTCTGATTTCAATCTCAACATTTTCCCTAAAGATTAAATCCATCTTCAATGTTGTTTAGTCGTGTCTTTATTTGTTGTATTGTCAGTTAATATTGTAAACATGGCAATTAAGGTTGTTGTTTTGTTTGCTGAATACTTCAGCCTCTAAAAGTTTTGAAAACACAGCCACTGAAAAAGTCCTACTCACCTGCTTTTTTCTTAACTGCTTTTTTGTTTGTGCCAACAATTCTTATGAACTTCCTAAGATAAAACAAAAATAACAGTCATAATGTTTCATGAAATATTTGGCTTGTCAAAAGAAAACTTTATACAGAAAAAGGATAAAATCTGTGACTGTAACAGTTAAGAACCTGAGTGTTAAACTTACTATTGTTTAGATATCATCTACTTAGGTACCAAAAAATTTGGGTTTAGCCTTTGACATATACAGCTTCATAAGAAGTTTTGGGTAGTCTCACAAACTGAGAGGATTACGGGGGGAAGGGAAGGGCATAAAAGCAGAATACCAAAAAATTCCAAATAAGCGACAACTGGGTTGATGGAAATACAGTTTCATTAACTGTTTATAATTAAAACAATACTTACTTTATTGTTTATGAAATAAGCCCATTTACAATAAAACACTTACTCTAATGACATTTGACAAGATTTTGATATACAAAGATAGACAATTTCGTGTTTGAAGAAAAGGGTTCTACAACAATAGTAAATATTTACAAAGTAAAAACCTGGATGGGAGCTAAAATCTGGGAGGTGGCTTATAATGGGATAAATATTTTTATTTCAAGATAGATGGGCCTAAAGAGGGGGCTTATAAGTGGGGAGTGCTGGAGTTAACCAAAATTTCACAGTAGTTATCATTTCTGTTAAAATAAAGTACTCACTTGATCAGATGGGTGGGTGGAGGGGGCGGTGGGGGAGGGGCAGGGGCAACTACAGATTCACTCTGAGATGACCTAACTTCTGCAGCTGCTTCATCTTTCACTTTTTTAAGCTCTTTCTCAAGTCCTGAAACTATAACATATACTATAATTAATTGTAGATTGTTAAGAGAAAAAGCCAGAGATTTTTTATTTAATGGATTTTTTTAGATTTATTTTATTTATGAAGGTTTTGGAGATGACACCAGAAGGAGAAGTGACAATGGTATATAGGGTCTCTTACAAATGTTAAAACTTTCTTGATCAACAGTCATGGGAAAAAACACTAACAACTAAATATGGGCAGAAAAGCTAATAAAGAAATTTAAAGCAACCTTGTTTAATATGTGTAAGACAAAGATATTGACAACTGATGTGGCAAGAAGTACATATGATTTAAAGTTGATGAAAAGAGCATAAGGTACAAAAAACATGAAAGTGAGACGTAGAAATCGATAAAGCAATAGCTATGGTTAGCAAGTGCATTGATTGGTCTCAAGTAAAATAAAATTGTTATATTTTACATACGTTTCACTTCAGCTTCTCCCGCTCTCTTATCTGCTTCTTTTAAGCGATTTTCCAGCAGTTCAGCATGCTCCTGGGTCACAGCTAACTCCTTCTCAACAACTAAAAACCACATAAAAATGTCACTACTAAAGTAAGGTTTTCTGGCTGTTAAATTAAGGTTTAAGCTCTTCATCTATACTGAAATGACTTGTGACAAACAAACCCCCTGCTTAGCAGCTGGTACATATGCCAAGGCTGCTAGATTAGAAACAACATAAAATCACCCCCTCCTGCCCCCCATCCACAGGATATCAATCAAAAATGCATTTTCTTACTTTTATTAGCATAAATCAAGTCACTATCTATCACGAATACTGCAATCTGATTGGTTCCCTACTTGCTATCTATCAGGCGATAGATAGCGTCTGTGAAATCCAACATGGCGACTAC
>JAOBRD021125684.1:0-10995 GCA_027575215.2 Hydrozoanthus sils | reverse complement strand
GATTTAGCAAGGTCAGATCAGCGCACATTGGTGTGCTGACAAGATTTGAGAATGAAATTAGAACACTTATGCGAATCATGGAAAAAAAAATGTTAACATTCAAGAAGAACATTTTGAATCGATTGAAGACGAAGAGGAGTGTGAGAGGGCTAGAGAGAGTTATAAACAGCAGATCGAAAAAAGATTGTTTTTGATTCAGAATTTAAATCATTTGATCACACTCTGTCAAAAGCAAAATCCAGAGTGTCAAGTTCAAAGAAAAGTTCCAGATCAAGCAAAAGTTCGAAGTCTATCTCGAAGAAATTGGAATTAGCATTAGCCCGTCTTAAAACAAAACCAATTGCATCTATTGAAAACTTAGAACTTGAAGAATTGAAATTACGAACAACAAGAAGAGTCCTTGAAGCTAAAATGGAAGAGGAAAGAGCTGAAATATGTCTAAAGTTGGCCGAAGATTTGGCAGGATCCGAAAGTAGTAGTGTTGAATTTGAAAAATACTTCAACAAAAAATGGGAAACTCAAAACTCAGTTGTTGAAAGTAGTGCAGAAAGTGTGAATGGGTCAAAAGAATGTAGTAGAAATGGGTCATTATTGAGTGGGAAGCAAATATCCCAGGGGGATGTTAGATTGGAAGTTGATAATGGGAAACATGAATGTAGTGTAAATAATGAATCAGTAATGCACGAGCGATTAATAATTCAAGGGAATGTCATGTTTGGGAGCAGTGTTAATAGCTCGAGTAGAAATATAAATGCGAATTATGACATGCAAGCTGCAACAATGAAAACCACGAGTCAATCGGTTGCATTTTCAAGTACACAAGCAATAAATTCCATGTTAAATACTACGCCAATTTTCTCGCTTTCCAGGCCAAACGCTTATTCAACTTTGCCGATATTTCCAGCAGCGCCTCATCAGCAACCATCAGATTCAGAGCGTTTACCAAATTCTGTTTTATTTGCACCAAATTCAATTTACAAGTCCAGTAATTCAGTGCTGCTGCAAAAAGAAAAGGATGAAACAAAACAAACATGGCAAAACAAACTAAAGGAAAGAAAAAACAGGCGTTACTACTTTTGCCATTGGAGTTGGGCCAAATACGAGCAAATAAACTGGAAAGGAAGCCAAAGTGCAAAACTGCGTTGTCTGTTTAGATAAGCGGCATGGTTTATGGAAATGCGACAAATTTGAGACTCTAAGTTATGAACAAAAACGTGAAAGTGTGCAACGCCATAAGCTTTGTAACAAGTGCTTAAGCGCTGGACATTTTGCTAAGTCATGTCAACAAGTAAATTTCAGATGCCAAATTCCGGAATGTGGAAAAGGGCACTATACATTGATGCACCAAAAGACGAGATGTGACAAAGAACAGACTGTGAGAGGCAATGAAGAGACTGGGGTCGGCATTGATGTGCACTCAAACAAGAAGGAGACCAATGACCACGTTACATCAGCAGTAACAAGCACCGGAAATGTGTGCGTGTGTCTCGGAGTGGTTCCTGTTAAAGTTCAAGCAATAAACAAAGAAACTGTGATTGAAACATATGCACTTTTAGATAACGGATCCGAAGCAAGTTTATGCCATAAGGTATTTAATTTAGCGCAAAGGCTTAATTTTAAAGGCAAAAAATCAAAGTTTACATTAACCGGTATGACTGGCTTGAGAGAAATTGAAAGTGATTTAGTTAATATAGTTGTGAAATCATTGGAAGAAACAGTAACATTGCAGTTATCAAATGTGAAAACAGTCGAGCAGATGCCTGTTTCAGCAAGCTGTATACCCAGAAATGAAGACTTAACAAACTGGTCATATTTACAGGATATCAGACTTAGAGAGATAGAGAAAAAGGAAGTCACGCTACTGATTGGCCTCAAAGATCAACCAAGTCTCTTTGTCCCGCTTGAATACCAAATTGGTAAACCTAATTAACCAGCAGCTGACAGATACAGTTTAAGTTGGACGGTGATGGGACCAGTCGGTGGACAGAAGAATAGTTCAGATTATTCGGTGAACTTTGTTCAGCAGCGCATGCGCAACTTCCAGGATGAGAATTTACAGAAAAGAAAACTTCCAGAAGAGATAATAAAGGAAATGGATGACTTAGCAGAGACAGGATCCAAGTCAAATATCTCTGAACTCCATCATCAATTACAGAGGCTTTGGATGACTGATTTCGAAGACATGAATGAACCAAGAAAGCCTGCGATCTCAATAGAAGATGAAAAAGCAAGACAGATCATGGAAGAGTCGCTGAAATTAGAAGATGGGCACTTCCAAGTTGCCCTCCCTTGGAGAAAAAAAACACCAATCCTTCCAAATAACAAACCACCTGCAGAACGAAGACTCCAATTATTGAAGAAACGGTTACTGAAGAATGATGAGCTGTATAAGAATTATCAGAAAACAATACAAGAATATGGAACTGGTAAAGAAGAAGCCAACTAAAAGACGCTCAATCCTGTCAATTGTGTATTCCTTGTTTGACCCCCTTGGTTTTGTTGTGCCATTCATGATGAGAGCTAAATTACTGATGCAAAAACTATGCAGAATAAAGCTAGGCTGGGGCAACATTCTTGATGAAGAGCACAAAATTCTGTGGCTACGTTGGACGGAAGATTTGCCCAACCTACAAGAAATTCGAATTAACCACTGTTTCAAGCCAGATGATTTTGGAGAAGTTCAGATCGCACAACTTCATTGCTTTTCAGATGGTTCCCATGCCGGATACAGGGCTGCAGTGTATTTACGCCTTGTAACAGAAACAGAAAGAAAATTCATTGTGCATTTCCGATTGGAAAGGCACGTTTGGCACCTCAACGTGAAATCACCATTCCGAGACTGGAATTATCTGCTGCATTGATTTCTGCAAAGTTAAGCAAGATGGCCTGTGAAGAATTGGAGAACAAGTTAGATGCAATAGTCTATTGGATGGACAGCACATCTGTACTGAAATATCTAAACAACGAGACAAAGAGGTTTCATACCTTTGAGTCGAATGGTCTAACAGAAATTCGAAGTCACACTTTGCCGTCACAATGGAGATATCTTCCCAGTGAAGAGAATCCAGCAGATGATGCGTCCAAGGGTCTGAAGATTGAATCAGTTATTCAGAATGAAAGATGGTTGAATGGAACAGAATTCGTTTGGAAGAAGAATATTAGCAGCAGATGATTGTCATTTCAGAAGTGTATGATGATGATCCAGAAGTGAGAAAGAGACATGCATCTACACCAAGACAATGACAAGTAACATTTTTGATAGAGTACATACAACATTATTCTTCATGGTGGAAACTTGTCCGAGCAATAGCATGGTTGACAAGTTTCAAAAAATTTCTGCGAAGCAAGTCCACAAGCAATGGACAATTAAAATTGTGCGAGGTTCAAGAAGCAGAGAAAGCTAAATTTTGTGCAACACGTCTAGAAGGTGTCATTATATTCCTGAAGACTTACCAAAGACTTGAATCCAAAGAGAATGGGAGTGAAGGCGAGCTGTGAACATAAAGAAAGAATCTACAATTTGGAGATTAAACCCCATAGTGAAGAATGGAGTGTTAGTGGTTGAAAGTTGAAGGCTTGTCCATGCACCAGTTGATGACAACGCCAAACACCCAAAGATTCTCCCGAAGAAACACCATATTATAGACCTCATAATAGCAGACCAACATAACAAGCTTGGACACATGGGACATAGCTCAGTACTTGCATCTCTCCATCGTAAATTCTGGATAGTAAAGGGTAACACAGCAGTTTGACGCATTCTAAGGAAATGTGTAAAATGCCAAAAGAGACAAGCACAACCCGGATTCCAATTTATGGTAGATTTACCAGATGATAGAGTGTCCCCAAACAAACCACAATTCTCATCCGTTGGCATTGATTTCTTTGGACCATTTGAAGTCAAGCAAGGAAGAAGTAGGGTCAAGCGATATATGGATGCCTATTTACCTGTTTAGCCATGAGAGCAGTTCACATTGAAATTGCGAACATGCTAATTACAGATTCAACTGTGGGGCAAATTAGGAGAGAATATAAGGGAATTCTATCGAAATTCGTTACAGGTAGAACGTGTTGAAAGAAAGAAATTTTACTTACCCTGTGTGTTGTTTGTGTCTTTATTAGTTTGTATCTGCAATTTCAGCACATTTTAACAAGTTTTGCTTCCGGTTCCTTCCCAGTGAAAAAGAAAGACAAGGATGGAAAAACCAAGTGGCCAGTTGAGCCAACCGCCTCTCAAATTGGTAGAATATTTCCATCGTATTTGAACCCCCTCGCCTCCTGAATTTTCTCAGCCATGAACAGATACATATACTAAATAGAATGATGCAATGAAATACTGAAGAACCCTTTTTACAGCAAACAAAAAACAGTGCGAATCCCCAGCAAGCCTCCATCATAAACTTGACCGAAGAGGTAGTAAAACAAAAGATGGACCCCAGAGAAACTGTTACAGCTTGGAGGGCCTGAAAACGAGTACAAAAATATCCTGTGGGGACCAGTTGGCTTAATTTTGTATTCAGGCTTTTTAGTTGAATTGGTGAAAGAGTGTCACTTAAAGTCACCATTTTTTCTGGTTATGTAAACTATATGCTTTTTCCTTCACTGCAGCAAAATGTCTCAGGCTAGTCCAATGTGGGTCACTCGCGAGTGAATTCAAGCACCAAAGGCGTAAGTTTCTAGGGGGTTCTTGCAGCTGGGGCATGTTCCCCTGGAAAATTTTGAAAGTTAGGCTATATGAAACTCTATTTTCTGCATTACATCGTTCCCTACTGAGCCTTTACTTGAGGAAAAAAATTTATGCCAAAAATGCACTATGCACGATGTACCTATCACCAATGCGCATACATTTTATGTGACTTGGTAGACAAATGCAAATAAAAAGACAGAAAAACATACCTTGGATGCAACATTTATATTTTAGTAATAATAGTGTTCTGAGATCTAGAGCTAGTGGCACTTTGTTGCATTCATTTATGTTCTGAAGTTCTAATAAAATGAAATCTGGCAATCGGATTTGACAGATTTGGTGGGAAACACATAATCAGAACACAGTTCGGATTTTTCTGCTAGCCTGTCGGGTCAGCAGGTTTTGATATTCTGGTTGTGAGTCCTACTTGCCAGATGCAGGTGACTGTCGGGACTTGTGAACTAATGGTAACACAATTCGCGCCTTTTACTAAGTAGCCTTCAGGCCCGAAGCCAGGATTTTTTGCAGAAGAGTGTGATTGAATTAGGAGACGGACAAAATGAGCACCCAAGGCCCGAGACTGTAGGGAGTTTGGGGGCATGCTTTCCTGGAAAGTTTAGAAAATTAGGTTGTCTCAGACTGAAAACCAACTTAAAACATGGAAAATATTCAATTTTTTGAACTGCAAAATTGATATTTTTGGCAGAGTAGTCCTTGAGGTCAAGGATGTTGCTTTTTTGAATAGTTGGTTAACGATACATGTTACAGCGTGCATGCATTTTGAAAGCTAGCCAGTCCATCAGACGATGTAATTTTTTTTATTCATATTGTTTTGAATTAATTGCTGTGAGCGAAGCGAGTAGCAACATTATTACAGTCCATTGTGGGATCTCTGTGTCGCACGATAATATATAGTCTATCTTGTGAGTGGGAGGGCGATGGATGATTTTAGCACCTGCAGTGTTGAAACAGCGGTAGTACTTGCAGCACTTTACTTTTGATAAAAACTACTAGTTTATGATAATTGAAAGCAATGATTTTTGCTTTCCACAACGTTTGGAAACTCTACTTGTGTCACTGAAAACCCCCAAAAAGCGGGAGATTAGAGCCGTTATAAGGGAGACCGGGAGAAAGGGTTGAAAATCTTGAGGCTCCCGCCAAATGCGGGAGATTTGACAGCTATGAACTAACTATCTTGAAGTTTTTTTCCACTGATAAAAAATACAAAGTTAAAAGCCCCCACTCCCCCTCTTTCCCATCCCTCGGACCCCGGATATGAACTATTAATGGCGTATGATTGTCACAAGCTCAACTCGCCATTAGCACAAAATCTTTGAAGGGTCTCACCTCAATTTTTCAAGACCTGCATTTTGAGCAAAAATCTGTTCCTAGTTGTTACTAAACTATTAAATAGCTATATCTTTTTAAAAATGAAATTTAGTCTATTGATTCGTACATGTTATATATCGAGGTTCTGAAGATTCTTACCTCCTTTGTTGGGTTCCATGCTTGAGATTTTACAGCCCAACGTATGCAATTCATCGATCTTATTCTCATTAAGCAAGGACACTGCAGGAAAAGAAGTTTACATCAAAATAACCAAATCAATCTTCGTCCACCATCTTTGTTTTTACGAAGACCGCTGATAAACATGACTATTGTCCCAAATTTTGCCGTGAGAGCCTGGGTCGGAACTTTGAACAGGATATTTTTGAAAAAACAACATGGGAGATGGATCGCTTTGTATGGAGCACTTCTGTTCTGTCGGTTTTTCCCAACGAAAACGGGGTCCACCAACAGTCTGGAGTACGTATATACGACGGTGAAAATCGGGTAAGTTTTAGCCACAAGATTGGCGTCAAATTGACAACCGATTCATGCATATGCATGAAAGATGTTTGTGTTCAGAATTCGAAACACTCCCTTGATCTATTTCTTTATTCCCCTGTCGTGCAGACTACATTTGAAAATGGAAATTTGAAGTTAACAACTCATAGACTTGTTTGGGATGATTTGAACCAGCAGGTGAGAGGTTTTTGTATGTTTAAGAATATTAATGTCACCTCAGAATAACTATTAAAATCTTCATTCTGATACTGGCCTTTTTAAAGGGGTAGACGGATGCTCGTTTGAAACTTTCTATTTAACATTATTTTGTTCTATTTCAAAGGTGCTAATAAGAAAAGGCTCCGGTAGATCTTTTTCCCCAAAAGATACCACATAAAAATTTAGTTTTCTTGTTTTATCCAGACCAACTAGCTGTGTTGGTTCCTGTAAATGAAACTGTTTTACAATTAATTATTCCTCTGAAACGAGAAAGGTTAAAAAGTTTTACAAATGTATTGCATGTTGTGTGAAAATGAGAACCTTTACTTCCAGCACCTTAAAAAATATCAATTCTTCTCCTTATAGCAGCGTTCCCATTAAATTGCCTTTCTAACTTATCATTCATTGGCACTGCCCAGGATGTAATTTAATTAAGCTGTCATTGGTGGGTTATATATATTCCATACAGCTTTTTTGCCATTGTTTTGTAGTGCCAGTTAATAAATCATCTTTGTTTTTTGTTCTGAATTTTTTGGGGGGTTACTGGGATAAACTGGATACATATATGATGATTTCGTAAAGTAATTTTTAAGGTTATTTATAATGCATATGAATGCCTATAATGGTAGTAATAAATACTAATAGATTGAAAGCGAGTGATTTATTTATAATAATGATTGTTATAAACTAAGGTTTATTTTTAATTCTAAGATTTATTATCAGTATTTTAAATATCTTATTTTAGGACCGTGTTATTGCTGTCTCATTATCTCTTATATCAAGAGCAGAGACCCAGTCTGCAGGCTTTATGAGCAGGTATTGCATATATGAATAATTTAGATACAAACAATTACAAATTAAAGTTTTCATGCAAATGGTGTGCTGTTCATCAGCTTCCGGATAGAAAGAAATGTCTAGTAAGTCATAACAGCTTTAATATAGTTGGACTTAATTTCTTTATATTTCAGTGGCAAAGTTATAGTTCATCTGAATCCACCACCAGCAAACAAGGAGTCCGGCCCATGCATTTCTAGCCCATTTATGCATGTCAAATTTTCATTCAAATCAGGTGGCCATGAAGAGGTACATAGAAAAAACACATGTTTTCTATGAATAATTTATAAATTTATGATACCATAATACTCAAATAAGCCCAACCTACAAGTAAGCCCCCAATCTGAAGATTGAAATTTTTAATAATTTTGCCTTTGTCTGTCAACACGGGTCAGGAAGCTAAGTATGATAATTATTATAGCTTTGAGGGATATTATTGATGTTGAGCTGATGGCCCTTGAAGTATCTATCCCATTCCTAGGTCTGTTTCCCTGTTTTAGGAAAAAAATATCTAAATACGTTTATTCAATAGTAGTTGTTGATTGAAATGTTTAAAATAGTCGTCAGTTAAATAATGTTTGTTTTAAAAACAGTCAAATATAATTAATATATAATTTTAGTCACTTTATCTGGACTTAGACAGTCTAGGTTGAATTATGTGTTGTTATTACCCATGATTGCTGAGTTTTCCAAGAATTGTCAACATTCTTTTGTTTGCTGAGCACTCAAAGTTAGATTTTCTAATGATGTTGGTCATCTAAGATTGTTTTTCTTCCTCAGTTTTACAATAAACTTATGGAACAGCTTTCTAAAAAATTATGGGAGGAGTCAGTTATAGGAGGTCAAGTGGATGGACAAGCAGGGCCAAAAAAGACAGTAGTAAGTTTGACAATTTCCTGCATCCTATACTTCAAAACAGTTCCATCTTTTGCTGGGAGATTGAATATTCAAGTGCATTATTCAAATGGGAGGCTGGTAAGAGGAAATGAGTGGGAGCAAAAGAACACCCCCTTCCTTTTTGCTCCCGTCCACACATCCATTTCCTCTTCCCAGTCTTCCATTTGATGAACGCACTTGAATATTCGATCTCCAGGCAAAAGAAGGGAAGTGTTTTGCAGTCTTTCTGTGTCTTTTAGCTCATATAAAGTGTTTTTTTAATATTTTTTCAGACAAAATAGATAAGATAAAATTGGATGAAAAATGGCCTAAAATTAAAATATTATAGGTGATCTTAAGCTTGAAAGATTGTCAAACTGTCTGTAGCTCTCAAGTTTCACACCTCGCTGATCAATCTTAGATTGTTTTTATTAATTGAAGGGTCGATATGACTATCGATTGAGTTGTTGTTTCTCCCTACATCATTCCTATTATGTCTTCATAACCAATGGGAGAATTTAGCATTTCATACAAAGTCACATCGTTTTTCCACTAGACCCTTCAATTATAATTTTTTATATAACTAGTAATAATGTAATTAAACTTTTAACTGGCACTGAGTACAACCAGTTCATGGCAAAGACATTCTCTTTTCATCAGACAAAGCCAAGGGGAGTTGGAGGTATTGTTGGGATAGAGAGAAAACTGGAACAACAATCAAAAGAAGCAGATGAATCTGTCAGCAGGGTAACAATTTTTGAATTTATTTCTAGCTAAATTTTAGAAATTTAAATTGCCTTTTGAAACCACTGCTTGCATTGAAATTTTGTATGCGAAGAACCAAGTGTACACTTAATTCCAAAATTTAACATGGATGACTCTAAAGAAGTCAAAGATTTTACAATACCTTTCAATTGTTAAACCTAGAAAGCATGAAGAAAACAAAGTTACACAAAGGCGTGAGGAGGGGGGGGGGGTCAATCAGACTCCCCTGTCTAATTTCAAAGTATGTTTACAACCAATTGCCTTGAAACTTGGTATGTGTGATAAGTGTCAAGTATACTTCCAATTAAGTGTAGTCACATGGTACCTAATGGTTTCCATTGCAAACAAAGCACAGAAACAACATTACAAAGTGTAAAATCAGTTTTCTTCAATGTTATTCATCTAATTGATATAAAATCAATATAAAAACTTTGCACTTATAATTAAGATATATTAGTGTCCAATTATCTTTCAACTAATTTATGCCATGTGATCTCTAATTGGTTTCCATGATAAAGACGCAAAGAAATGTCAAAACTTTGGATACCAAAATGTTGCAAACGATTAAGAGTAATGACACTTCGCTTGACAAGGTAGTTCCACATGATCAACCAACTCATCTTGTAATTAATAAAGTTAAATTGCCATGGCAATGACTTCAAAAATCCAAAATGGTGCCCATCGGCTCTATAGTTTCAGATTTTGTAATTTGTTTTAAAAAGCTCTATATAAACAACTATGAATAATTACAAAGTTAACATAAATTTTCAAAGAAAAACTACTAATAAATTGTAGTAACACAAACAAAAAATAATTAAGTTCCAGTTATTTTTTAAGGCAGAACACCATTTTTGAAAGCAAATGACAAGTTTTGTGATTTCAATGACGAAAATCATCAAATTAAGTTCAAAAAATGTGTTTACTTATTAAAAAAAGAACAGTTGTGCAGAAGCATTTTATTATTTGTAAAATAGCATGTTTTTTATCCCCCAAAAATCAAGGGGGTGGGTCAAAATGACCCCCCCCCCTTCATGCCTTCTTGGGTTAACATTATGATATTTTACTGCTTTCAGTTTTAGTTTCTCCCATTCTGTGGAGGGCAAGGTTGTCAAATAAATTGAAAAAGTGAGGTTATCCTTTTGACCAGTACAGAAGATATGCCAGTGATTTAAATTTCTCTTGACTGTCAACAGGCATTTAAGGACCTTGATGCTCTAATGGAAAAGGTACATGTGTATCTTTTTATCTTTGGCATGGCTGTTAATATTGGTCAACTCTACCTCGATGCATTGTATCCGCCTTGACTTAAATTATAATTATTATAAAAAAACAACTGGATATTGAATTTTAAGCAGTTTGTTGGTTCCCTACTTACTGTATAATATCTCATATACATGCTTTTGACCATATATGGAAAACAGCCTCGAAAATCAAAACCAGAGCATTGTGTTTACAATTTTTCTCGCCCGAAAAAAGGTAAAATAATGGCAGAAAGTTGAGATTCGTCGAGGCTTCAAACTTTTAATCTCTTCAAACAGTTAATGTTGATACAAACTGCAGTTTTTGCATGCAGATGTGCTCGACAATCTGTTGAGTTAAATGTTATGTGTTAAATTGTTGCTTCAAATATGTTCAGCCGATAGAATCGAAGAGCGAGTATTCTAATCATTTTAGTCGAAATCTCCATAGAATAAACAACAGAACCACAAAAATTTGTAATAAATAAAGTTTTAGTTAATTTCTTCAAACAATGTTGACTGATGTAAACAGCTTTCGCATGCAGAAGA
>JAOBRD021125576.1:0-10995 GCA_027575215.2 Hydrozoanthus sils | reverse complement strand
CGTATCGATGCGTTTTCAAATGTCTCCGGATTCAGAAGCGTTTTCAAATGTCTCCGTTTTCGAAAACGAAGGCCTCCATTTTCGATCGTTGCAGTGTGGTCGCGAGGTGAAAACGTATCGAAAACGATGCGTTTTCAAATGAAAACGCATATGTGTGGACGGGGCCTAAGAAGAAGTACAAAGTGGCCGTAATAATTGATGTCGAGTTGAAGAAAAACTAATACAGCACCGTTTAAAATTTGTGTCAGGGATTTGGATCATGCACCACGGACTGTTTTGTTTCCGTTTGACACAGAGCCAGGAGTTTCGTTGACCTCTACTGCATCAAACGTGTTAACGTCTAAAACTAATGATTTGGAAACGGCATGCTCAACCTAAAATATCATTCATTTCAGTACTAGTCAATTCACCAACATCTCATTTCTCACTATATGATACGCACAAAATAAGTAATTTTGCAATGAGAAAATGAAAATTGATCAACAAGATAAAAAAGTCGAAGATGAAAAGCAATGTTCTCCTAAACTAGTTACATTGCATATATAGGCTCTAGTTAGGAGAATTTATGAACATTTGTAACTAGGACTGAAAGGGTAAAGTGTATATGAAGGGAAAAAAATTATTACTCCAGTGGATAGACCTTGCTTAGTGAGGAATAGTGGTAAAAAAAATTGTTAAAATCTTTCCTGGTTCTCGAAATATCGACATTTAAAGTTCTCAACGGATGACGTCATGTATGGTTTCAACAAATTTGCATATTATTTAAATCTGTAACCAACCCATAACCTTTGGCTGTATTTAAGCCAAACTTGGGCTGCTGCTATGTCTTGAGGTAGATAGATCATCGATGCAGGTTTGGCTCAATTTTATCCAAGGATTGTGGATTGGCAGCAGATTTAAATTAAATGCAAATATGTCGGAAGCATACATGACGTCATCAGTTGAGAACTTTAAATGTTAATATCTCAAAAAAAACCATAAAAGATTTTGGCAAAATTTTTTCAGCGCTATTCCTAATTAAGCAAGGTCTATCCACTGAGGTAATAACATTTTCCCCTTCATATGCACTTTAAGGAGCGATACGCCCATCTAATTCCCTGTCAGCTTCAGTATTTACATGTTTGCCATCTTCGTAGAGCAGCAAAAGGCTACAAGGCAACTAAATCAGTTCTTTACTATGTAGGTTAAAGGTTACACTTGATAAAACATTAACAGATAAATCTGAAAAGATTTATAAAGAAGAGCTCTTTAGGTTTGAAGGTTTTGATAATGAGAACGACACTTGACAATTTTGTCTTTAGTTAGAACCTTTTAAACTAAAGGTACAAATATGTATATTCCATCCCTTCCGATGATTTGGTTTACTTTCTATTTGCCGGATTAAGAAGTGAAACAATTAAGTTGATATTTACTGCATGGATCAATAGTGAGGCGCCTTCGATAAAATAGATACTCCCACGATCACCGTGGTTTAGGTCCTAAGCAACGCGAAAATTTAGTAAAACGAGTATAAATATAAAATAAGAATAGTTTCCCGTTCTTGGCCAATCTCAAAATAGAAACTGCATGCTTACTAGGGTATCTGCACGAAATATACATGTAAGCCGGTGTTTTGTTACTTTTTTCTTAAACCGTTTCCTGTAAAGCATCTTTGATGCAACATCACGAAAGGCGAAAAGCCGATTTGTGTTAGAGCTCCATCAGCAAGTGACATAAAATACGCCAAGTACTACAAGTGTCAAACAAGAATGACAATTGATCTAAGCAGCAAGCGTGCCCGGCGGAAGACGAGTAGGAAGAGTTCTGACCGAAGCCTTATTTAACGCTTTTCACGTGATCGTTCGACCAACCTCTATAATTCGTATCGGGTTTTAAAGTCACGTTCGTTGTTTGAAGGTCGACTTGATCTTAGTTTCCGTAAACTATAACAACAAAGACGAAAACGTAGAAACATTTCTGTCCAGGGTCATTTCAGTATAACAACACGTCAATATATTAAGGAATCAGAGAGCTTCGAGTTGGCAACGCTTAATTGGCATACAGTAGGTTAGTTCAGATCCAACTGTCAACTTCAGGAAAAAAAGTTAAATTCAGCTTCGCTTGACAAACCAGATTCTTAGATTTAATCTATAAATTTAGTAAATTTATTGTTAAGTAACTATTGATTGCCATAGGGTTTTTAAAATTGTTTCTAAATTGCCGATATAGTTGACCAAGATACAACTTCTGCTTCATTCGCATTATTTTCTCATGCAGTTTATACAAGCTTACAAGGAACCTAAATTGCGTGCGAAGTTTGGGTTATGTGTACCTTAAACCTATTAAGAATTACACTGTAATGTAGAAATTTACACGGCCAGTGATGTCGTCTATAAACATGAACTAAAAGATTCTTAGGTCATCAAAGCTGGCAACGCTTGTTTAGTTCCACTTGTTTCTTCCTCAGTGGCTCCAAGCCAAACTAATCAGAAGTATTGTGGTTTGGCAAGCGGAATCACAAAATTTGTTGCCCGAAAAAAGGAAGTTCGGTAAAAACCTTTAATTAAGTATTCCGCGAAGTCAAACCGAGTTCCAGAGTACTTATGATTCCTAATCAAAGTTGATCTTTTTAAAAGCTGAAGGATGCCGATTTCCTAAGCATGGCAAGCTGTTTGTTTAGTAGGCTACTAATGCCAGCATCACGACTGCATCACTGCATCAGTATCATGACCGCTTCACTCTCTTTACATAACATTTACAAATAACTTGGTTTCTGATTTACAGAACATTTGATTTGGAAATTCTGATATTATGAATTGTTGTACTCAATATAACACAGATTTCACCGAACTTGATAATCGACTATTAATTTTGTTCGCCTTTTCGAACTTTTACGATTTCGACTGTGCCCCTACGATAATTTATTTACTTCCGCCGCCCACGACAAACTTGATATTTATTATTGGATAAGTCTGCGTTGCAACCGGCCCAAGCTTTTTCAACCGTCGCTATAGTCCCGGTTATAGTCTATACCGGGGTTAAAGGGTGTCTGCGAAGCAAAAAAAACTGAAATACCAACTGAATACATGCAAAGTATGAGTTGACTTTGCATAAAACACAACATTGGTCATGCTTTGGGCAAAACTGAGAATGACTCCAGTGCCTGATAAAAGCAAGTTTGACATATAGTCAAAGCTAAAGGGTGAATGACTGTTGCTTGGAACCCTTAAAGTATAACTACAGCAATGCTTCTGCATCTTACAGTGGAACTTTAACTTATTGTAAACGTTTTAACACAATGTGCAAGAAACGTTTACACGTCCGCGATTTAGAAATTCGATAAAAACAGCACGCGCGCTCAAGTTTATTTTCACCATTAAAGCACTGTTTACAACAAAGAAGATGGAGATAGATTATCAGTCCAAGACAAAAAAAACAGAGAAAATAGTAATAGAAACTGATTAAAGAATAGAGATAGTAAAAACACCTTCAATAGGTCCGTCGTGAATTAAAACTCACGCCCAAGGGTCTCAGCACTATATTCTGATCTTTCAATAAAAGTAATTGTTCAAACACGCTGCAGAAGATTGCCAGGATGCCTTCAAGGCTACCCGAGCACGAGTTACTGGGAGAAACCAATAGTGGTCATTCTAAGTTAGAAACAAAAAGATTTGATGTCGAGATATGCCTACTGCACTTTCTCAAGCAACTCCAACATGGAGTAGAATTAAGTTGATAGATACTGGATTTCTTTGTGAGAGAAAAAAACGCCTAAAATGGCCAGAGCCGCAACCCCTGAAAAAACGGATGAAGCGGCGAAGTACGTACAGTTTGCTGTTTTTCTGATGGAGAACAAAATAGTTGTGCCCGTAGAATCACATATAAATCAAAAATGTTAAAACAAACAAAGTTTTTCTTGCACGTTTTTGGACAAATGTCGAGTATAAATAGAATACGGACTCCAAGGATGAATTGCAACTTCAAAGTGTACAACGGGATCTAGATATATCCATTTGGATAACTTCTCACTGACAAGTGTCAAACTTTAAAAGAAGCCCCATATAACACGATTTCACAGTTTAAACAAGTGCAGTAACAACCGGGAATGTTGTTTTACAGAAGGGCTCGGCCTTTAAATTTGTTAAAATTTGAACCTACAAACCTCGAAATTAACGGAATGCGGCCAATTTCTTTTAACTAAATGATGATCTTGTTCAACTATTGTACGTTTTTTCATTCGTTAATCGACAAAACATCCAAAAGACATTTTTCTCATATTTTCGTTTCTTACAATAAGTTTCTTGTAAACTTATTAACCTACTTATTAGTTTAAATTTTACTATAATTTACAGTGGCCGTGTTTTCCTCTTTAGTAACATGTTGTGAAGTTGGCACGAAAATCTGCTTCACAACAAAAGATTTTGACAACACGTATCTGAATTCGTTATTTCGCAGAAACATACATTTAAATTTGACACAAGTTCTCATGTATACGTACACTATACGATAGAATGTAATCTCCTAAAATTAATACTGGGCTAGTTATAGTGAATTGCACGTGTTTCAAGGCTTTGTTAGTCGTTCCTTGCTAATATGGGTTTTCAAATTTCAAAATTTTAAGTTACACCAAATCTCATGAAAAGAAATCTCGTATACTGTAGGCCGACCATGCATATAGCTAGCAACAAGGGTTCGGTCAACGTCTTTTTCTTAGAAAAAGACGTTAATGAACACTTGCTAGCAATTACTACTACATTTAAGCCCAACCTTCGGAATGGAACTTAGAACTGACAAAGAGATATTAACTTGATTCAGTTATCGGCGGATATGTTAAGCTTCTAACTCTGGACAAAAATTTTGCACTGATTTCTTCCCGGAAGTTCTTAAGGGTGAATTCAGCGTTGGCACGCGACATTGCTGGAGCTTATTAAAGGCGATATTGGACTCAACTTAGCCCACTGGTGAAGTCTTCAAATGCCTTCGAGTGGCTCGACTCTTGTATTACATGCTTTTTTTAAATAAAAATTATATTTGGCAATTCCTGCCTCAAATTGTTCTTATTCCCTGATACTTCAAACAGTAGGTAAAGTTGCCCGGAACATGCAAAACCCGGCAAGTTCTTAAACATTTTTGCGATTTCAGCCTCAAATTGTTCTTAAATTGTTCTAATTCCCTGATACTTTCAAACAGTAGGTAAAGTTGCCCAGACCGTTTAAAAGGCGCGCTAAGAAATACGTGTTTACTTCTTGTTTCATCCAGCGGTATGCGGTAAATAGAGAATGCCTCACGGAAAAAGCGCGCGTTCGGTTTTTACTCACGAGTCGTGAAGCATCACAAAAGACGTGAAGTAAGAGTGAAGGCTACCGCATGACCATGAATGTTTAATAGAAAAATATATTTTCTGGTCCTAATTTCATGATTTTGTGAAAGTACTGTGCTTTGTTTCATCCAAAGAAGGTTTGGTCGGCGCAACAATACAATTTCCACTCAAAACCTCTTTATCGTACATGAACCTAGCCGGGACGTGCTGCATCTCTTATGACCGTCTTTTTTGGTTATTTTTATAATATCCCTGCACTCAACATCACTTGATAACGAGAAATCTAAATCCGGAAACAAAGGAGTTTGCTAGTTACCACGACACTGGAACAAATTCGTAACATTGTCATTAGTGAGAACAAAGGGGTGACATCCCATGTATTAAAATTTTTTCATTTCCTTTGTAAAGGAACTACGTGACCATTACCATTACAGTTAAACAAGCAAGTTCGCCTTAATGACACGGTGGAAATCACAACTGCAAGGACTATCTAACAATAGTTTTAAAATTTACGTTCTAAGTGTTTCATCAATTAGGTGTCTTACTAACCTAAATCTCACTTATATCTAATTTCAACACGACAACTGCGCTGCCACTTAGCTTTTTAACCGTCTTTGAGCATCTTTTTGGATCCAAGTCATTCTAGCTTTATTGAGCGTTTCTCCCGAGTGTTTTAACGTTATCTTTGTTCTAGAAGAGTTATGAATCGCAACCTACTAGAAGCTAAATCCTTATAACTCGCCGCTATTTTAAAGCGACTGTTCACGAAATAGATTTGCTAAACCAATAATAAATTCGTTGTAATATATGAATTATAGCTTCAGTATGAAATCACAGACAAAGAGAAAGTGTATCAATCCCTTTCTTAAAACTTTAGTGGAGAAATCGAAAAGTCGCGAAGTATGAAGTAATTTGTTCATTTAATTTGCGTGTAAAAAGAACCAATTAAAGACTCAGTTTGAGACGATAAACTGCTTCAGACCTGTAATTGCGGGGACACATTTTGCCGCTTCCGGAAAATCATATTAGGGCTGAAATGATAAAGATAGGGCTCATCACCCCTGTTATTCACCAATTTAGCTTGACTACGCTAATATCAAGGCGCTACAACCAAGCAAGGTACTTCTTCAAAACCCTTTTGTCTGGTTGTTAGTACTTTATTGATGTAAGGAGTTAGAACGATTTGGGGAAAAACCCTTGTTCTGCTTCTTATTTCGTCTTTGAATGCTTTCGTGGTTTTGAGACAAATATAAGAACAGATGAAAGATTTGTGCGTGCCAAATCAATGGAAATTTACAAGCGATTTTTTATCTTTTTAGTCTTCTTAATTCATCAATTTATTCATTAGGCTGAGGGTCTTCAAATTTCATATACTGAACCGAGGCCCCTTCATCAAAAGTGGTCAAATAACCGTTATAAAAACTTTGTAGAAGATTGGTATAGTTATTAAATCTCTGTGACGTTAAAATTCCCAAAATCTGAAACATTTTAAGACACAGTTAATCGTTTTATATCTTAAAACAGTACCATACGGAAAGGCAAAGATTTAATCCTTTCAGCTCCAAATACCTCAATGGACGTATTGCTAAATTCTCCCAACCTAGATCTAAGTTTGTCATAAAACTTGATTTTAGGAGAAGCTTGTTTTTCATCTGCTGTGGTTTTTTTTTTTGTTTGATAATTTCCCATCTTCTCATTAATAAACATCTTATTTTATATGAGTTATGTAGGGAGAAGGTAAATATTGATAAATTGACCCGAGTTGAAAGGCTGTTTTTGAAACCATCACCTTCTGGATTCGCCGAAAGCTTTTTTTGCTTCTTTTATTGAAAAGTTGAATTATCACACTGAATCAATATAGCAAACGAGTCTGAGTTACTACAGGTTCAAAGATAAAACAAGTTTTGGCAACCTGCCATCGAAGAAGCAGTTATTTATCATTGCTGTGCTGTTTTGTACAGCCATCAGTCTGCGAAATATATTTTATAAAACTCTCTACTATAGGACACACTTTTTAAAATTAAGAAGAGGATCAAATTTGCTAACATTTAAGAACAATTTATGAATAAAAGAATTTTGGAGCTTCGAAATACAACAAAAGACAAAAAGACGACTGTAAAAAAATGCTAAACAAACATTGAAGGCGGTGCGAAAGTTTATCAGCTTGGATAACTAGTAATTACTGTGGAAGAATTGTTCTTGTATTTTCTCTCTTGTGTCAACAAGAACATGACCGAGAAAAAGAAGCTTGGGACGATAAAAACATATTTAATCAACAATGATTTTAGGAAGGTACGTTTTTTCTTGGGGGGTGGTGGGCTGGAGCCTCAGAGGGGAGGATTATCAGTGAAAGTGAGCATCAAAAGGGGGAGGGTCATATTCCTTTGTAAAGCTATTCAAGGGGAGGGTCACACACCTTTTCAAATAATTTTTTTAATGATTTTTGTGACTTTACTTTCCATTTTTCTTAGAGATAAACTTTTTTCACACTTCCATATTCAAGTTTCGGCTATAAAACTGACGTAAATACCCCACATTGATTGTTCACATTTTCGTGTTTCAGCTCGCGCACATTCAATATCGAGATACATATAAAATTATATTAGAGCAGTTTGCGTTCAAAACGAAATATATGTTCTGAGTTTTCTACGGCATGGAAAATATCATGTAGTAGTAAGGGGAGGGTTGCACCTAAGATCTGTTACCTAAAGATGGGGTTCAGGAGTTTTTTTTTAATTAAAACGCAGGAGTAGGCCAACACTTTTTTTTAGAAAAAAATACCAAAATTCCCCAACCCTTCCCCCCTTCCAAGAAGAAACGTACCTTCCCTTAGGGGTTCGCCTCTAAATTCAGTTGTACAAAACTTGTTTGGCGCGATGCGTTTCGTTTTCGAATACCTTGTTTTAGTTTCAATTTTTCTTTAGAAACCGCTCACAGAAATAAGAAAAGTTTTACTGAATATATTAAAGCTTAAGTCGTCAAAAATTATTTTAGTAACAACGAGCCTTGCCAAAGATTATATTTTTATAAATTAAAAAAAGCGCGTAGTATCTATGAGCAATTTCCGTTTGCTTCCTCAAATATTGAATTTTTCGGAGCATTCATATCTGTATGAATGGAGTTAATTATAATTTTTCCATTGAAAATCACAAACGTCAGCTAAACCTTCTAATGACAATCTATATAACCACGGGTACATTATCAAAGCATGGCTGGCAATAAACTAAAATATATAGAATGTTTGGGGCTAATGACAACGATTTCGACAGCATGTGATAGGCTAAAATTGATTACAGTCGCTTATCTTTTAAGTTTGCTACAACACCTGTTGCCTACAAGTCTTTTGACGATTATGTGTCTGGAGGAGTCAAGTGTTTGTCTTTATATATTATTTGTAATCTGAGATACTTTCTCATCTTTACTAAAATGAAGAGAGTATCATACTGCTCAACTAATTGAGGAACATCTTTTCAAGCTGCCACCTACGACCGAAGCTCATTTTGTGATTGGATGTGCGCCAAGTTTTGTCGTTTTTTGATATTGATGATGAATGCATGTACTTCATATTGAAAAAAGCGTACTGAAAGTTGCGAGTATAGATGAAAAATCGACCAATGGCTGGTTTCTACCAATCGAACAAGACTTTCGCAAACGGAGCTGGCGGAGGTTCGCAATTTAGATCATGCGAGATAAAACACACGTCCCAACAATTATTGGCTATGGTACATTATTGTCTCAGATCATCTCGTGATTAACAGGCTTGTACAGGACCTAAGTACTTTTGCTCTAAAACAGTGTTGTATCAACTTAGCGATATTGGGCTTCACGCACGCACCGAAAAGCCCTCGTTTCTCTAGTCATAATGATCAACACATTGAAAAGCTCTCTCATAATTTCAAAACACTCATTTCCTAGTCGTTAAACTATATCTAAATATAATGAATCGCGACCTGCATCGATCTATTTACAGTACTTGTTGACGTGAAACTCTTATCAACACTATGTATCTAGAGATTTATAATATGCAAATTTGGTTAGAATCTCGAAAATTCTCTCTGATATTGTTATTATGCAGAGTGGTTACTTCAACAAACAAAAGAACTCCTTATGTAAGACCTCCTTATGTAATATTAGATCGAGCATTTCCAAAAGATTTATTTTCGCACTTATTACCACACAAAAATAAGACAATACAAAAATACAGATACACTTCCTTTTTTTGCAATTTTAACACTGAAGCACCGCCATATATTAATTTCTTACCAAGGGCAAGTGAGCCTATTTGTTGTGGTAAACGAAGTTGCTTTACATTCTCATTTAGTAACAATTTCTTGAAACATTTTTCATATACAGCATTAAAGCGGAACTAAATTAGTAAATAACCTCAATTATCATGAAGATAACTAGTCGTGATATAAATCTTCGCTTTGACAAGTGGCATTATTTTTCGTCAAGTGTTCTTATGTCTTCGAATCATTGCAAAGTTTTGCTAGATCTCTTATACTGCTACTATGGCTCATTACAATTACAAATACACGCAATTTTTTTCCCGCGCCGCGATTTTTTTATTCCGTTCCATGTTTGCCGGCCCTACCCCCCCCCCCCCCTCTGCCGACATCACTGTTTATCATCTTCAACAGTCTGAACTTTAAACCTCAATAATCAGTTACATTTGCATTAACGGAAACCTAGTACCTTTGACAGCTTTTAGATTTGGAAAAATACTTTACTTTTTTATTTAAATGTTTATTTATTAATTAATTCGTTTACTTATGTATTCATTTATTTATGTATCTATCAGCTTTTCATTCATTCATTTGTTTGTTTATTTACTTATTTATTCATTTATTTTGCTTTCTATGAATATCTGTTTATTCATTTATTCATTAGGGTAAATGAAAATTCACAGAACTCGGTTCCAATAGATTGAAAGTGTTCCCGAAATCTGACGGTCTAAGAAATATCCTTCTCGTACCTACAGCTTGTTCAGCCCTTGCACAAAGTAATCAAAATTTCACTTCGGCGCCACTGTGTTGCCTGAAGCTATATACTGCACCGGAGCTAATGTACCACTAGACATTCTATACTGCAAGCTTAAATATCCCCTCGAGAAACTTCTCGATCTAATGGGCTCGTAAATTGTTGTGAATACAAGATACATTATACGACTATTGGGTTACTTGCCTTTTACATTATTACACTAGAAGGCAGTTAATTAAACTTCTGGAGAAGTCGACAGTTCTGAGCTGTTTTCAATTGCCACATGCAGCTGATGACAGGAATTTAAGACCCAAATGTGTGATATATATATGTTATTTGCCGGCCGGGAGGTCCGTATTAAGAAAAACTGTGCCAGAGGTCTTGCGTAAGGACCGAGGCCAAAGGCCGAGGTCCGTACTAAGACCGAGGGCACAGTTTTTCTAAAAACGGACCTCCCGGCCGGCAAATAACGTGTTTATTTTTTTCTCCTTTGTTTTTGTGTTGTTTTTTTCTTTTTAAAGGCCTATATTTAGACTGTCTTTGATCAGTAGGATAATAAAATTCATTGTCTCTATTCAAAAACTGTTTCCAAATGTTAACGTTTTATAAGCTAAGAATTGCAAAACTAAAAAAAAATCTGAACCTTTTGAGTTCAGTCGTCTTTGCTTGTCACGAAGTCGCTGTTGGTATTTGACCACGGGCAAGATCGTAAAATT
>JAOBRD021125472.1:0-10995 GCA_027575215.2 Hydrozoanthus sils | reverse complement strand
CCTTTAGAGGACCCTTCTGTAAACCACTTCTTTTGTGATGTTGGCATCCTCAATAAAGATTAACTATTATTATTATTTGGCTTTTCTTTCTTACTGATTGAAGTATTTTTGTAAGTTTGCTGACTATTGAACTTTGTTTCATGTTTGCATTGGCAACTAGTTGGCTTCATTAGAAAACAAGAGCTTGTGTGAAATGTGATCTTGCAATAAAGTTTTGTTTAAGTTTTATTCTTGAATTTATTATTTATTGATTTTTTTGACGTTACTTCTGTAGTTTTAGAATCAGTAGTAATTTAATTGAACAAGTGAATGAATGTCTGCCTAACGAAATTTCATCTTTAATCAACTCTAAACTCTCCAAAATACATTTAGCGTATTTTGCCATGTATAAGTCGACACCGTGTATAAGTCAACCCCCCATTTTGCAGCCAAAAAAGTGCAAGTTTTAGAGTTCCCGTGTATAAGTAGACCTCATGTTTTGCAAGATAAAAAAAAAATACTAAATTTGTAACAAAAATTTGAGAAAGAAATCCAAAAAAACATAATACACAAATTATACAAATTATACACACTTGTTCTTTGGCATTGTTTTGATTTTCTCAGCATCCCGTCTTCAATCCCTTACTAATTTCTCAATCACTCCATATTCTCACCTGGCTGCCATGTTGTTTGATTTCTCGGCAAACTCGATCACTTTAAGTTTGAATTTAGCAGGATGTTTTGAGCATTTTGTCCTTGACAACATTTTCTTTGAAGCTTGAAACTGAATGATCAAATTATTGACTCTAAAATCTTCAAAGCTTTTATACCCAAGCCCTGATCAAAAACTGCTTGGATTGATTTTGAGACACCTGCTTCCTCAGGCGTCTTCATCTTCGACTTCACATATCCAATCAAAGATGAGTATTTGTGATCATCAACAGGCAGTGCAATGGCTTCCCGCTGCTAGTGCATGACAAACAGCACATAGCATTCACGCATGAATCCAGTATTTATAGCAAGATCATGTTTGCTTGTGAGTTACCCATTCATCATCATCATCATTTTTGTTTAACGTTCGTATTTTCCCATCTAGGATAGGATTGGATGGGCAATGACCGCTCTCCATGCTCGTTGATCAAGGGCCACATGCTCCTCCACTCCCAATAATTTCATATCCTCCCTCACAGAATCTCTCCACTTTTTCTTAGGCCTTTCCGGTGGCCGTCGCCCCTGAACTCTCACCTCCCTCATCTCATCCAACATGCCCTCTTCTGTCCTTTTCACATGCCCAAACCATCTCAGTCTTCTCTGCCTCAACTTAACAGAAAGGTCTTCAACTCCACACATCTCTGTTACCTCACTGTTAGACCTTCCATCCTGCCACCTCACTCCTGCCATATATCTCAGAATCCTGCGATCGCACATGCACAAAACATCCATCAGTCTACTTGTCAATGCCCAGGTCTCTGATCCATACAGAAGAGTAGATCTCACACAAGCTTCATATACCCTTCCTCTAGTTCTCAATTCTATACAGTGGTTCATTGTTCATATTAATGCATAATTCATTTAACTTCTTTCTCTTTTTTAGTTAGCTTCAAGATATTAAACAGTGATGATACTGCAGTGTTAACTTCTTGTTGGTTTATGTACATTTGTTCATCTGAGTATTTCAAGTATGTATTTATATCACTTGATTATATGCTGTCAAGTTATTTCCACCAACAACTATGTTGATTTTGGTCTTTTCTATAAAATTCAATGAACCAACAACTTTTAAAATACAATCTTTTAAAAATGACAGTTCAGTGCTTATTTTAAAATAACATTGATAGCGGCTCATTTGAAACAAAGTGTAAACACGGTGTTTTTTAAAAACTGACACAACATTGCAAGGTAAACCATGAGGATAATCGATTGTTTGTACACAACATACTGTAAATATCACAGAATTCTTTCTTGCTTCAACTACTTATCATGTAAATGCTGGTTTTAAATGTTTTTGTAGAGTTTTAAGGGGTGTTAAAAATTATTTCATTATTTGATCCATGTATAAGTTGAGTGTGATTTTTAGACAAGAATTTTGCAAAATACGGTAAAGGAAAAAAAGAAAAATTTCCAGAGGGTGCCAATGTATCTATGGAAATTCCAGAGGGGTTGGGGTTAGCATTTCCTATTTGAAAATGGAAAATCCGAAGGGGTAGGGGGTCTTGTTTGAAATCCCTCTGTGGTAGGGGGTCTGGATATTTTCAGATAACCAAAACTGCAATAGTCAAATGACCTTTCCTCCTCAAAATAATATTATTAATTGTAAAACGCACACAAATGTAGTTGGAAATGACAGACTTTGAAGACAGAGTAGCTACAAGGCAATAAAAAAGGCCACATACAGTATTATGTAATTGATATTTTAGAAAAAACTAAAACTCCATACAAATAGCAAATTATAAGTATCTAGTATTAATCATTTGTTCAAGCAATGAGTTCAAACTTTAATTACCAATTGTTTAAATATGTTAGATGTAGCCTTAAGACCATTTGAACCTAACCATTTTTAAACAACTAATAATTAATTGCATTGGAACCTTAGGTTCTACATTGAGTTACTATTTACCAGGGTTACTGCAATTGTTTTTCAGACTCAATTCTAAATTATGTAGAATACTGTTACCATACTAAGCTGAAACCTTTTGCTTATAAAAGATAAATGAATACTGTAAAATTAAAGATCTACTGGCTTTTTAGAAATGACCATCTTTGAACAAGTATTGCTTCTCAAGTTACCCTGACTTTTAAGTTTTGTTGATGTTGCTCGAATTCCAGAAAGGGGTTACAGTGCTTGTCGTTTGAAAATCATTGGTGAGTGAAAAAAAGCTCACCTGAAATTTTCTAGGTGAGCGATTTCCCTCCCTTAATAATTTGCTTTTATTCCGGTAACAAAAATAAAAACAAGGGTTTTTTAAAAAAAGACTGATTTCATTTAATATATAATGGGTTGTTAATTATTTTCTTTTTATTGACACAATCAAATGCCATCCACAATCAATCATACAATACCCGTAACAATTAAAAAGTTTTCAAAGATACATGCCCAAAAACAGATGAACTTCTCTCATGGCTTCAGAAAAAAGACGGCTTTTTATAATACTTTACAAACCTTAATACGTTTTGCTATGTTTATTCTGGTAACTCAAACCAACCCAACTGTAATAAGATTGTTTAATCAAAAAATCATTGGAGTTGACTGGAATGACAAAAGCACGATGCGCGTGAACGGAAAGAACTTAAATTTGGTTACCACGTGCCTGTACATGTGTAATCAAGCGTGTCATGATTGGAGACTGAAGAAACCAAAGAAAATCATTGTTCTATTGGGGCCTTAAAAAACATGTTTAGAGCGACAATTTGAGATATCTGTATGAAAAATTTTCGGGTTTACTTGCAACTTGTTACGGGAATGTGTGGATCAAAATGTTGAACTTTGAACAGAAAATCACGGAGGATTCCTGGTCAGTCTTTAACTTTAAGGCGTGCGATTTTTTGTGAGTTGGTGCCCTGTTTTTCACGCTTCTTGGACCGATTTCAGGTGCGCGTTGTGCGCAAGCGTGATCGCGCGCCTGAAATGACAAGCACTGGGGTTACAGTACAGTTGACTTAATTAGCCTTGCTCTTTCTGCACTCCCCTGCCCATCCCCTCTCCAATGTGAAGTAGCACTGAGTTAATTCCTAGTCATTGTGAATTGCTCCCAGCAGCAGATGCTGTATGTTAGCTCATTAATAATTTTTGTTTCTGCCTTAGGGAAGCAATTCTTAGGTGTTGTGAGGCAGCTGGTTATGTTGTGGGTAAAAGGAAAAAGGTGTGTTTTACTATTATTTATCAATTTGTTTAAACTTGAGTTTTTATGCTTATTAACCCTTTCAGCCCAGGCCTGTTTATCAACATCTAACTTCTCCTTACATAACACATACAAAACAAGTCACTCAGTAATGAGAAAATAGAAATTGATCAAACAAGGTTAACAATTGAAGATGAAAAGCAAAATTTATCCTAAGCTGGTTATACAAAAAGTATGGGTCCTAGTTGGGAGAATTTACCAACACAACATTTGTCATGTTCGGGGCTGAAAGAGTTAAGTAAATAAATATATCATTAGCAATTTTCCATTTTCAGGATTTCTTGTATAGGGCCAAAGTTTTTAGTTTTGTTTTCCATGTGACAGAAGTTGGGTTTGTGCACAGGGCTGTGTGCTCGCTACTGGTGATACAAAACTAATAGAGAGCGTCACATTTGGCCTTTTTTGCCTTACATGTTAGGCTTATTTTAATTTAGTTTTTTCAGAAAATTAGCTTGCCAAAAAGCAGTACAGAATTTGAAATGTACATATCCAATACTTTCTTTTGTATAAGTTTCTCTGCTTAGTTACTCTGTTTAGAAGAAAACCGAATTTTTCCAACCCTGACAAAAATTCAAAATGATGCCATTTTTAGCCATTTTTAACCATTTTTGAGACAACCAACAAATTTCAACTTAAACAAATTTCCAACTGCAACAACATATTTTGTCAGTTTGTGCAGGCCTGCCAGACAGGATTCCATCTCGTTGAGAGACTGTAATGTTTGCTTGCGCATCAATCATTTTTAGCAATGCAGTGAAAAGGTTTATATGTTTTAGGTTTTGGGCTCGCTTTTTATGCTTGTTCTTATGCTTGTTTTTGACCCTGGTGTCATGCTCACAGCTACAGGTATACCATATAATTATAATAATAATTATTATGACTTTGTATGCACCTGTAAGTATACCCTGTATGACAATAGCACTAGTTAAAGTGCTTATGACATGAAACTGATTTTGTCAGCTAAAAGAATGCCATTAAATTAACACAAGTCAAAAGTTTAAGTGAGTCTTGATAAATTGTTACAAAGTTTCAGCTCGTTTTTCAATTGTCTTTTCTGTTCATTTTTGGTTCCCTAACAATGGGCGCCTGGGAAAGAAAAATGTCCACTGGTGTTTAGGTTTTGGAAATGTTTGCTCTGTTTTCCCCAAACTATAAGAGTTTCTTTAATTTGCAACTGAAGTTGTAGGGAAACCTGTGCAGCAGTATTTCCTCTTTACTTTTTGCTTTTTTGTTGATGTTGATTCATAATTGTCTCTTACTGTTGGTTTTTCAACTGCGTGACATCACAAAGCCAAGAGCTGTGTGACAAATTCAGTTTTTGGTTGAGGGATTAAGAGCACCAAAAATCAGCTCAAGAATTGGCAACTTTAAATAGCTATTAATTTTCTTCTCAACTTTTTCTCAGGATTTCCTTAAACTTTGGATTTGTGCTTAATATCTAATGGCAGTCTTTTAGCTGTCAAGAAATCATTTACATGTCATATTCTCTTTACATATTAAAATTTATAAACTATTCACATCAAAGTCAATCATTTAGATCTGGGAAGTTAGATCTCTAGTTAATTGTAATTTAATTTTTTGGTTTAACAGCCCACTGAAGACACTGGCTTACCAAATAACTTCATTATATCTGTGCTAGAGTGTTTTTTTCCTTTGGTTTCGTGTATTGTAATGTACAATTTAGAACTTTCTAATTAATAGTTCTACAGAAAAAGTCCAGTGAATTACTATTTTTATTATACAATTATTTTTTGTAGATCATGTTATTTATGTCTTTGTGTTGCTGGTAATTGGGAAATGTATGTTCTGTGGTTATAATTAAACCTATTGTTATCCACATATAATAGATCATCATTGTGATGAATTGTAGAATGTTTAATGAGTGTTTTTTTTTCTTTTATGTTATCATTCACAGGCCTCAAAGCAAGTAACCAAGCTGTTAATAGGTAAGATCTCTTGTACAGAGGTAGCATCTACTTTCAAGAGTCTCTAGCCAGTTTATTAACATCAATAATGTTTCTCAATACAAAATGCATTTGAAATAAGAAAACTGGTAATGAAAAAACGGGAGTTTAAGCAAACTACTAAAGATAAAAGGCAAAAATTTTCAAGACTGGGTCTATGCAAAGTATGTGGCACAATTTGTACATTAAGGCCACTATATATGAGCCAATTTTTTTGTCGTGAAGCACCCGATTTTTTGATGCCGACAAAAAATCAGCCCAGTGTGGTAGTTCCTGACAAGTTTCAGAGAAGATTTTTTATCAGGAACAGAGATTCTTGTGCATATTTGATCTAAAATGGTTGGTCAATAAAAAATCAGTATGTGTGTGTTGGGTTTGGGCAAATTGTTGGGAACAGAACTTGCTTCAACACGGAGCTGAATACGTCACATGGGAAGATTGAAGATGGCAACAACAGTCATAGGTGAGGAAGTTCCAGTTTCAGAGATATTTAAAATAATAATGGTGCTATAAGGACTTTAGAAAAAGAAGATCTTGACAGAGCGTGGCAAGCGAGGCCATGTCTCTATGATACTACCTCAAACAACTAAAGCAATAAAAACAAGAAAGCAAAGCATGGGCTGAAATAACAAATCATAATAATTTCCATCTTCACAAGTTGGCTGGCAGAGTGAGAGCGAAAGCAGTGTGGGTACAAAATCATGCTTTGCTGCCATGCCAGCCATGACAAAAAATTGTTACATGTGTGGCAGCTTTCATTTCCAGACAAATTATCAGCATCAAAAAATTGGGAGCTTTGCGACAAAAAATTGGCTTGAGTGTAGTGGCACCCTTTAACCTTTATGTTTAGGATGTTATCATCTACTCAAGAGTAATTTGTTGAAAGAAAATTGAGCTTTTGCTTTACCTATTTGTACTGATGGTGTAAACTTAAGGCTACACAGGAGACTTTTTGACAATTTTTTTTTCAATTATCACATTTTGGAATTTTCAAATATGCAGAACTGTTCGGATATATCTTTCGATATTTGAAAACTCCATGTTAAAATGCCATTTAGTTTTCAAGTTATAGCGATGTACTGTTTATAGTTGACATTGGAACCCAACATTTTCTGAAACACTTTATTATATCCGTTTTTATTACTAGTTGTAAGTGCACGTGTAGGTCAGCGGAGATACGATTAGTTTACATCCAGCAGAGTTTTGTGTAGTTAGTTGTTGGACATGTTTTGTTGGTGGAACTAAACCACCGCTATCTGTCTGTGGACTGACTAAGCTAAACATTGACCCACCATTACCATTTGTAAACCTCACACAAGATTGTCATCCTGTTGCTGCTAAATCCAAGTGCTACAGTTCAGAAGACCTAACATTTATCAGTGAAGAAGTGGAACGGTTGCTTAAAGAAGGCATTATCGAGCCCAGCCGGTCTCCGGGGCGAGCTCAAGTAGTTGTCACTAAAGGTCTACGAAAACCACAAGAAACGTTTAGCCATAGACTACTCCCAGACCATAAACTGGTTTACCCAACTTGATGCGTTTCCACTACCGAGAATCAGTGACACCATTAATGAAATTGCCCAGTATAGAGTTTTCAGTACTCTTGACCTGCAAATTGCCTACCACCAGATACCATTGAAAAATAAAGACAAGCCTTATACTGCCTTTGAAGCAAAGGGTGGACTCTATCAGTTTACCAGTTTATCTTTTGGAGTGACCACTGGAATGGCATGCTTCCAAAGAGAAATGATAAGGCTAGTTGAAGACCATAGTCTGAAAGGAGTATTTCCCTGTACCAAGACAACATCACTATCTGTGGAAAGGATCAATCTGATCATGATATCAATCTCAAGTCCTTTATGGATTTTGCCCAAGATACCAATCTCAAGTTCAATGATAACAAGAGTGTCTTCTCTACGCGTTGCCTCCCATTACTTGGTTACCTCATTGAAGAAGGTACTATGTGTCCAGATCTTGAAAGGTTACGGCCCTTGAACCAACTTCCTCTTCCACACAATACAAGGTCACTCAACAGGTGCTTTGGACTTTTCTCCTACTACTCACAATGGGTACCCATATTCTCTGAACAAATAAAACCCATCACCACCTGTAAATCTTTTCCATTGTCTCAGGAGGAATAAAGAAGATTATTGCAAAGGCATTTGTGTCAGCCATTGACAAAAATGCCCCATTTGAAGTTGAAACCGATGCATCTGATGTGGCACTGGCAGCCACCCTCAACCAGAATGGGAGACCAGTGGCTTTTTTTTTTTTGCACACTTTGCAAGGAAGTGAATTGAAGCACTCTGCTGTTGAGAAGGAAGCCCAAGCATTCGTTGAGTCTATAAGAAACTGGAGACATTTTCTCACTGGTCGCCATTTTACTCTAAAAACTGACCAACAATCAGTTTTGTACATGTTTAACCAATGACAGAAAGGAAAGATCAAGAATGACAAGATAATGTACTGGAGGATTGAGCTAAGTTGCTACAGCAACAACAACAATCATGATACATTAAAGCTGCTTCCCTAATAGCTATTAGTGTATACCAGCTCAGCTACGCACGATTAGATTGGTTTAGAAAGAATAGTTACATGAGACAATATTTACATCAGCAACAGTAAATAATGACACCAAAAATAAATGGTGGGTGAAAGTAGTCGCACTGCATCCATTTCGAATCTCGTTATTGAAAATATAAAGAATGCCATTTCTCAAAACACCAAGAAGGTAACAAAATTTGGGTTGAAGTATTTCATGATTAGCTTGCTTTGTATTTGCATTGTTGAATTGTTGTAAGTAAAGCTGCTCATACAGAAGTTTTGTCATGCTCTGTGATTCAATTGATAAATTTTTTTCTGACACATCTCAGTTTTGTTTTGAATTTTGAAAGGAAATTTGTATAGATCAGTTGTCTTGCTGATATATGCTAAATAAATAAAAGCGTTTATTCTATTTCAATTTTGGTGGATAGAGGCTTGATGAATATCTACCTCGCACCTTTGGCACTTGGTAGATATTCTGCCACTATCCACCCCAATCGAAATAGAATAAATGCTAATTCTCTGCAGCGGTGATGATGATAATATCAACAAACATAAATCATTAATCAAGGTGTTCTTCAAATTTTCTTCTTACAGAAGTACCCAATAGGAATCACTCAGGGTCAAGCATCAACCTTACAATTGCTGCAACTGGTATCAGGATGGTTACTATTGACACAGGAAGAGTGATTGGTAATCATGACATGCAAGGAATTTCCTTTGCAAGTGGAGGAGAGAAGGTAAACCAGCAGCTAGCAATATAAAAGAAGCTCAAAAGTTTTTTTTAATTTGTTGGCTCATTATTTCTGTCTATGTTCCTCTCTGGCTCCCATAGTGTCGAGTGAATTATGTAGAATCTCAGACTCCCCCTGGATGGGCGACCAACCCATGGCCACTGCAGTATAATGTCAGTTTTCTAGAACAAGTGGCATGGCGTGTCTTACCCAAGGAAATAATACGCAGCGGTCTAGTTAAGTACCTCAGTCACCAAAGGGACATGAGTTACTCAATCATGCTAACCATAGACCATGGCACTGTTGATGCAGCGTTATAGCAATTTAGTATTCAATGGCACTCATGAACTATTAGTGGGTACAGATCGATTGGTTGGCCATTGTATTTGTCAGATCCAAACCCGCAGTAAACATCAAGCTGTATTGCCAGTTGTGCATGCAACTATGCGCTTGTGTGCCCATGGGTGAGACAACAGGCCAATGGCTGAGCTGCAAGTGTGAGGACACCGGCTGTTAGACAAAGCACTACATGCCTTCTGCCTCCTTCGCATTTCCTTTAACTCTTCCACCTTTGGAACACTCAAACTCATCCACTGCCTTCCTGCAAGTGCACACCAAGTTTCCCTGTCTGAAGCAAGGCTCTTGAAGTTTTCTGGTGAAAATTGGTACCTTTTTAATGTTGCTTTGAGCTGATCCTTTAATCACTTCAGGAACCTGATGACTTGTTCACGACTTTCCAGGTCTTTTAGGGCTAGAGTTCTAGAATTTCTTGCTCTTTTACTGAATCAGAAGTCCCAATTCTGATTTTATCTTCACTATGTTCTCATTGTTACTATTCACTTTGTGCCCAATTTACTGGAAATGATAACTACAATAGTCTAGAAAGAGCAATTTTACTTGTTGATTTATATCATGTCATTTGTCATTCTCAGGAATGGATTGACATGGTTGGGTATGTGGCAAAGGACAGTGTCAATGGGCGAGGTTTGTGAGTCAAGTTTTTAATATAACAAGTTAAAATCCAAAATGATGCATGGAAAAAAAATAAATTTTAAAAATTATAAGATAAATAAGCACCTTGTAATAACATTTTTTTGGGTTATTCTGTTTGTTTTGAAAGCAAGAGCAAGAAGTTCAATCCCCTTTCACGAAGCTTATTGACCTTTTTGACCACCTGTTGTTACATTTTGGGTGAAAGTTAATATTCCATGTTTGCCTGGGCTGTGAAAACCTTTCCATTCTAACACACATTGAAAGCCAATTGTATTGATTTAAGAAAGCCTTTTAGTTAATTTCCATAATACCTAACTATAATTTTGTGAAAACACTGTTTTATACTTAATGATTAAAAGAAGAATGAAACTAGGCACTAGCTAAAAGGCTAGATAAGTGTTTCAACTTCAGCTCTTTGCAGCTCACATTCAACGAACAATGTGGTGATTGCCTGTTGTGAACATAGTTGAGACTTGAACAAATTCCCTATGATCAAGTTTTCTCAAACTCACAAGGAAGAATGGAGGGTACTTGCTCTAGAGCTACAAAAAAGCATGATCATTCAGTTTTTCTTTGTTATTGGGCAAAAATAAGCGCTGGACCAATCAAAAGAACTTATAAACATCAAAGAATTGAAATCTTAAAGTCCCTATCAAGCTTATTTTTTTAAGTTCCAGATGAAAAGTAGAACCCTTTGATAATAATAATAATTTGAAAATATAACCTTTTCTCGCCGTTCCTGTTACATGTTTTAGACTTGAAGCGTGCAATGATGGCGTAGCACGAGGCATATGACGTAGCACGATGCATGAAGCAGAGACAATCTTTTTTATCTCAAAAAATTCAATTCTGGCTACAATAGTCACATTGTTATAACTTTAAT
>JAOBRD021125362.1:0-10995 GCA_027575215.2 Hydrozoanthus sils | reverse complement strand
AAAAAGTTTTATTATTATTTTTATTATTATTATTATTATTATTATTATTATTATTATTTATTATTATTATTACATTTGTTTTTACTCTTTTTTCGTTGTTATTTTTGTTATTATTATGTTTCTTTATAATTAACGAACTTTTCAAGTTTAATTAAAGTCTAAACTTTTATATCCCCAGAATGTCCGGAATGCAAGTTCCGTTACGATCTAGCCAAAGGAGGATGTATGCACTTTAAATGTGCTCAGTGCTCTCATGAGTTCTGTAGTGGTTGTTACTGCCCCTTTAAACACGGACGGGTAAGATTTAGTGAAGCTTCTGTACACTCATTAACACGAAAGTTAAGCTTTTGTTAACTTGTTAACACGAAAGTTATGTTACCTTGTGATAGGTCCAAGTTTTAATGCATGACATGATCCTCACATGACTGCGTACTTTGTACTTAGCAAAAGTCCATTAAATCACAACAGACTTATACAACAGGGCTGGGTTGCTCAAAAGTTAGTTAACTTTAACCTTGGGTTAACTCTATAAGGGGGGGGGGAATTCGCTCCCCAGTTATATTTTTGTGAATAACTTTTGAATGCATGGCAGTACGATGCTGATATTTGATGACTTTTCCTAAAATTTTATTGGAAATATTTTAATATATGTTTCGTTGTATTCCACTTAATATTGTTGCCATGGCAACCACAATGTCAAAGGCCGTTTTTTGCATTTTCAAAATCATCTTGTTTTAAATGCTTAGGTACAACGCAATAACAATTTTTGAGGTGTATACTAATCAAAACATAGCAGTCCAAGGTTTGTTTTCAAGATTTGCAGCAAACATGCCAAACAACTTTCAAAACAATGCATTATGGCTATTTTTTATTTTTTCAAATTTCTATTTTTTTACTATTCTTTTCAACCTGCGTTTCAAGTTTCGTTTGTAAATAATAATTAAATATGCTAGTGTAGATATTTATTCAGATATCAAATTCAGATTCCTTTAGAGCAGCTTTATTCACTGTTGTAGCTATCTACGAAAACATAAAAGAAACACGTTATGTATGACGTCATCAATACGTCACAAAGAAATTTTTATGGCTATAAAATTTCCTAATTGAAAGGATGTTGCAATTAAAGTTAGCAAAACACATTCTTTCATGTTAATAAACATCTGCGTTCTGTACTAAATATAACAAGTCTCAATATCTTCGATGACGTCATTATGACGTCATCAGTAGTTTATCTCATTTAACTCCAAAAATAGGTAGTTCTCATTGTGATTACCATTTCTGCAAAAAATCATCTCTCTAGGAAGAATAGTAAGAAAGTTAAGGAGGGTGGGGGGCGCTTCTGGGCTGTGACAGCCCCAAAAAGCCCGGGCTAGATAGGGTTTAGCCAAAACTCGAGCAGTCATTTTTTTCTCTAAGGAGAGGTTCACTGTTAAGGTTTTTTATGGAAAAACTTTTCATTGCCAAAAGTGCAGCTCAAATCAGTCAATACAAGGCTGGAAAAAAGAACGTGTGTTAACAGTTTAACCCTGGGTTTAAAAACTTATCCCTGATTTAGTGCTAAACGGCCCTTGAACAACTGTACCCGGGGCTTTGATTCCGTTCATGGTTTCTCTGAAAACTTCAATTTTCAAATAGCTTAGTTGGTTAGTGCGTGGCCTTCGGAGCTAGAGGTCCCCAGCTCGATCCCCGGTGACTGTACGTCCGTTTTGACTATCGTCCGATCAGTGCAGCTGTAGTTTTGAATACTCTAAGAAGGAACACTGACATAGGGAGGGGATAAAGGGCACAGCGTCGGTTTCCATTTATAACAGGACTCTCTGAGAGCTGAAGGAACTGCCGACGTTAAATAAAAGTATCCCCTTTTTAAGTGTGAACTTTATTAACCGGGAAAAACAATTATACTTAATATTGATTAAGAGTAAACTCATTTTTTTTTGTTTTCAGAACTGTGTTGTTTCGGAAGAATGTGCCAATAAAGGACTCCATGCCCATCATCCCAGAGATTGCTTGTTTTATATGAGGGATCGAGGTGTCGATGAACTCCAGAAGCTTCTTCGAGAAAACAATGTTGAGTTCAATACAGAGCCACCCCAGCAACCAGGTATTATACTGAAATTGAATAATAATACTAGGGCTTAAAGAAATCCCTTTTCGTTTGCAAGTTTGCTTTCTCTTTTGTTCGAGTTACGCTTTGTGAATAAAAAAAGATAAAGTTTCCTTCTTAAAGATAAATGGTTTTGAGAAAGTTTTTCTGTAGGTCGTTTTCATTGTAGTAAAATCTTGAAAACTGTGCTTTTCACGTCGTAATTTTCGAGACGACGGCGTTCAGGTGACAAGTACGGTGCACTCCAATCTACAGTTATTGTGTTCAGTGTTGTTCTCGGCCTTCGCCGTCGTTGTTGCCGTCTTCATATCTTAAGTTTCCTAATCTGTTTTTCATCTCTCCCAGGAGGTGTTATTGCCGGCGACAGTGAAGATGAAGGAAGCGACAGTGATGAAGAAGAACCACGCGGTGCAGCTGCAGCACGACAAGATGGCCGCTGTAAGGTGATGGAACAGAAAGAAGGTGACGATGGGCTCTTTGATGAACAATGTGGTTTGGAAACTCCACCTGGCTATGGTGGGCTCTGCAGGTAGAGTTGGGTTTTAGTAGAAGTAAAAGTAAATGAACTCCTGAAAGGAGTTATGCTAATGACTAGCGTTTCAACAATTCTGGTGGAGTACACATCTTCAAGTGAAGTGTCTCTTGCCAGTCGAACGGTATAATTCTTGTTCGTAGAAACCTAAGTGTATATATCAGAATCATGGAACTTAGTCTGTTAGAAAGGTTTTTGAAAAAGAAGTAATGTGTCGTTTATTTCATTAAAATAACTATTTTCGTTGCTGAGATATTAAGAATTTTCAAATATGCAAATTAACAAAGTTGTGACGTCAAAGGCGGGAATCCAATGGGATAAATTGCAAAACAATTATAATTATTTCGTGAGATACCAGATCGATGATCATGAAATTATACAGTATAACACAAACACAAAAACATATTATAGAGGTATCAGTTGTTTTGTAATATATCCGATTTGATTCTTGACTATGGCGTCACAACTTTGGTAATTTGCATATTTGAAAAACCTTAATATCTCAGCAACCAAAATAGTTATTTTAATGAAGTAAATGACACATTTCTTCTTTTTCAAAAACCTTCCTAACTGACTAAGTTCGATGATTCCGATATATACACTTTAAGAGTTTGGTTTCTATCAGTCTAGAATTGTTTCCACTCACTTTTTTTGTATACTCACATGATTTTCTGGTTCGTTTTGTAAATTTGTATTATAAATGCATTTTTTGTTGAGTTTGGGCTTACTTGTTGAAAGTCAGTATCAGGTATTCAACATCTTATTAAAGTTCAATTTTAGGAAGTGTTCGTATAAGCTAAATCCTCTCTCAAGCCAAGTGGTCCATCAGGCCGGCGCTTATCACTGGTTCCGTAGTGCTAAGTGGATGAGAGTCTTTTAACTCGTCCTGTACAAATCGCTAATCCATTTCAAGTTAGCCCCCAGCAGAAGCTGGTACTCATTTATACAGCTGAGTCGACTGGAACTAGTCGTGTGTTCGTCAAGGGCACAACGCACTGATCAAAACGTGGCTTGAATTCGCGACTCTAGGATTACAAGACGAGCAGGTTAATTGTTCGGCAACTGTGCCGCTACAGGGCATTTACGATATAAACGTCACTTACTGTTTCGAGTTGAGAATTGGTTTAACAAGCAAGAGAGAAGTCCTTTAGAGACGTTTCCAAGTATTTTCCCCTCAAGCTGTCTTAAGTGTTCTTACATTGTTATTTTGACAAGTAAATAACACGTTTTTTTTCTACAGATTGCACTATAGTGAGTACCTTGTGGAATTGGTAAACGACAATTTTATCGACCCTGCTGAGTTGATGCCTGCAGATGAACTAAGGATTGTGTTAAACAGAGGGTACATTGCTGTTCCAGAGCAAGAGCAAACGGAGACTGAAGAAAACTATCGACTCAAACTCTTACAGGTAAATATTTCTTCGAGGTTGTGTGTTTCAGCTCGAAATCTAAAACCGAGCCTGAACAGTTTTGGTGCTCTAGAACCAATAGAACAACCCCGTTATTTCGAACTCGGATGATTCAAATTATCTGCTTATACCTTTTTTTTATTAATTTTTAAAAAAACTAAAAAATAAAATAGCAAAATGAGCGTGGCAAGCAGTCTTTACACAGAGCATCACACATTGAATAAATTTCGTTACTTATTATTTCAATACAAGTATACCCCAACTGTAACAACTACATGTACCGTCGTCTGCTGTAAAGTACACAAAATTTTACATGTATTTCGAACTTGTAAATGTATTACAACCATAAAAGAATATATTGCAGTTAAGAATAAAATAAGAACATTTTGAGCCTCAAATTTTGAAAAAAGTAAGAACATTGAGCCTGGGCAAAATTTTACTGGTTCTGGATTAAAATAAATTTTCCCCAGGATTTGATCTTAGACACGAAGTTATTTCTGTAACCACTAAAAGTGTTTCAAAACCAAGGACGTTTAAGAAAATAATTTTTAAAACTGGTCGTATTCTCGATTTTGTATACACATTTGAAGTTCAGGTTTTGTTGGTTCACGACTGCGTTTTAGGGGAACTGGGTTATGATGTCATTCCCGGACATTTCTGGGTCAAAACACAGCACGATGGACAAGAATGAATCAGAGATTTTCGATTGAGTTGTAGATTCCAATTCCTCATTCAATTCTCTGTTCTATTGCCCCTTTGTGTTTAGAAAATATCTCAATACTGAATATTACAAGTCGGAAATGGTGTCACAACCCAGTCCCCCCGAAAACGCGGTCGTAAACTAAGATGTCTGAAAATTTTGCTAGTTTGAGCCACTGTAGAAAAAAACAATTTAACCAAATTTCGAAAAGAAAAGTTAAAGAAGTACTTTAATTTATATTTTAAATGATTTGATCCCAAATAAGTTGTCAACGTTATATGCACTTTAACTCAAACTTGGATGTTTCATACCCCGCTAATTCGAACTGATCATTTTCCATCGGAGTTCGAAACACTGGGGTTTTACTGTATGCCTGCATGTTTGTTGTGCAAGTCTTGAGTTATTCAAAAGGCTACGAGATTACTGTGAGGTTTAGTTTGTATTCAATAGAATGTTTGTGCCATTACCTAGGTCCATACTTTCTCATTGCAGATCGTTAAAGAAAATCTGCCATTACCAAGGAAGTCGCCTCGAAAAAGGGTGTTAGATGACGAAGGCGAGGAAAATCAGATAGATGAAGATTTACCGGCTGAACAAGAAGCTTTTCTCTTTGAAGTCGAAGATGAAAACGATGAACTCTTTGATGAACACGGCTAAGATTTCCAATCAAATCAATTAAACAATCAAATCAGTCCGCATTTCTTTTGCAGAAATACAAACAACTTATTCGGCATTGGGAAGAAAGAAACAACACACACTTAATGGGAACTGCCTATACTTGGCTAGTTGAGTTCACCAAGCTTTACAAGTATGCAAGAAAATAGTTCCTCTCAAAGCACAGTTTTCGCTTAAGTAACATGCAGAGATCTGAGGAAACGTCTTTGGGTTTATAACATAATTCTGTGGAAAAGTCTACCACAATGTGCTGGAACAACATCAGAGACAGTTTATCACCTCCTAAAAATGATCAAGTCAAACAAATCGTATCTGCATTTCAATTATAACGAAACAAAAAAATTGTTTTGGCCGCGGGAAGAAAGAATCATACATTGGGAACCTTTCTATATAACCCAAAAAAGATTCCTCAAAAGCAGTAATCGCAAAAGTAATATGCAGAGAATTGGGGAAATGGCTGGGGTTTGTAGAACATTTTTTGGAACAGTAATCCGCATTATGCTGGAACCTAGAGGCAGTTCTCGCAGTCGCCGAACATGACAAAGATAAAAGTGATAAAGATGGCAGTGTAGCGATAACAAGTTAGAGTCGAATGTCGCTTATCGAGAAAATACAAGAAGTAGTCACGATTAAGGTTAAGGCACTTAAATACAGCTTGAGAGGTAAACGGAATTTTATACAAAACAAATGCAAAAGCACACACAACTAACCAAGAATAGTTGGTACTCAAGGGGAGACAACTACAGTTGTTTACAAAGAAGGACAAAGAGGCTCACAGAGTTAAAAAAACGAAAAGAGTTGTATTCCCGCAGCACCAAGCCAATTGAAGTGTCATTGAGCAAACCTAAATTAATGTACAGCAAGAAACAACAACAAAAAGTTGATATGTCTTAGCAAAGTGATACAAATTTATACAAGTGTGGTACAAGGGTAAATCGGTGGAAGAAAAAACGCATCTAGTAAATACAGTTAATTACAAAGAAGAATAACGCCCGAGGCACGAAGAATCCCAAACCAAGAACGGTTGGTTTATCCGAGCAAAGACACATGATTTAAGTATCACGAAAAAGGAACAAAAAGATAGAGAAAGCGTGAAGAACATATAAACTACGGCTGTTTACAAGGAGGATATACGAGGCAGACAGAACAACATCAAGAATGTTTAGTTTCTCGAAACAAATTAACACAATTTAAGTATTAACAAACGAATAAAGTGGTACGGTGTCGAACAATAAGATTTGGTATTTCGCAGCAGCGTAACACAAATTCAGGAGTTCAAACGCAAGAACAAAATGTTTCTTTGTCAAAGGATATAAACAATTGGTATCTCGCAGTAATCGCACATTAACTAGAAAGTAAGTCAAAGATTTGAAAATAATCTTCGAAAGTACCTTTTATGATATTGGGGCTATCAGAAAAGGAAACACAAAAAACTCTTCAGAAACTTGTTGATTAGGGGCTATTAACAAAGAAACGTGTGCAAAATAGACAATGGAGAGGTAACCAAATGGAACAAAAGAGGTTGAAGTTCCAACACCAAGAACGTTTGGTTTTTCGCTACAAAGATTTACTATATAAATATTCATAAACACAAGAACAAAGTGGTGCATTATCAAACAATCAGAGTTGGTATCTCGCAGTAATCGCAAGCTTACTGGAAAGCAAGTCAAAGATTTAAACATAATCTTCGAAAATGCACTTTTAATATCGGGGCTGTGATAGAAAGAAACAGTCAAAACACTTAAGAAACAAGAGTTTTTCTTGTTGAAATAATCATTTTTTTCGAAAATGATCTTCGAAAGTACCTTTTATGATATTGGGGCTATCAGAAAAGGAAACATACAAAAAACAATTCAGAAACAAGAATTTTTCTTGTTGATTTGAGGCTATTAACAAAGAAACGTGTGCAGTATCGACAATGGAGAGGTCATCAAATGGAACAAAAGAGGTTGAAGTTCCAACACCAAGAACGTTTGGTTTTTCGCTACAAAGATTTACGATATAAGTATCCACAAACACAAGAACAAAGTGGTGCATTATCAAACAATAAGAGTTGGTACCTCGCAGTAATTGCAAGCTTACTGGACAGCAAGTCAAAGATTTAAACACAATCTTCGAAAATGTACTTTTGATATCGAAAGAAATAAACTTTTAATATAGAAAGAAACAGTCATAACACTTAAAAAACAAGGGTTTCTCGTTGATTGGAGGCCATCAACAAAGAACGAATGCAATGGAGACGGTGCTTTACGGAGCAGAGGAAATCAAATGGAGTAAACGCAGAATAAAGTTCCTAAGAGTCCAACACCAAGAATGTTGGTTTTTCTCTGCATATTGTTACGATTTAAGTATCCTCAAAACACAGAAAACAAGTGGGTAATGTCAAACAATAAGAGTTGGTACCTTGCAATAATCGCACATATACTGAAAAGCAAGTCAAAGATTCGAACAATGAATTCGAGCAGTGATAGAAAGAAACATTCAAAACTCTTTACAAAAAAGTCCAGAGTCCTCCTGTTTATTAGAAGCCATCAGCAAAGAACGATTGCAATATGGACGATGCTACAGTACATTAAGCAGAGGTCGTCAAATGGATTAAAAAGAATGAAGATGCAACACCGAGTGTCTGGTTTCTCGCTACAAAGACTTGAACAGTACCTTTTTGACATTGGGGCCGTCAGAGAACGATACATAACAAACACAACAAAACGTTTGCAATATTGAGGATGCTCTGTGCCATACAACGAAGCAGAGTTCGTCAAATGGAATAAAAAGAATGAAGATCTAACACCGAGAATGTCTGGTTTCTCGCTACAAAGATTCGAACAGTACCTTTTTGATATTGGGACCATCAGAGAACGATACAGAACAAACACTTTACAGAAAAAGAGATTTCTTGTTAAGTAGGGGCCATCAACAAAAAAACGTTTGCAATATTGAGGATGTTCTATACCATACAACGAAGCAGAGTTCGTCAGATGGAATAAAAGCAGAGTGAAGTTCTTTGACACTTCTACAATCCAAAAGTTGAATACAATTGAGTCTTTGCGACCGTTGTTAAAACAAGATTGATCTGGCGTTTAGTAAACGTCGTTGAAAAATGTTTAAACATATTTATTGGTTGCAATGGAAGGCAATCTGGAGAACGAGTTTGGGCAGGGTAAGATTTAATTTGACGTTAAACGTCAAAGTGTAATCGAACTAAATGTTATTGGTGATAACAGCAACAGTGGTAATGACAACGACGATGGAGATGAAATCAATAACGCAAACGTTAACAACACTAATGTTGGTTTTATATAGACAAATGTAAGACATCCCTTACCAATGCAGAGTTTTTCTATATAACGCAAGAAAACGAGAAATGAAGAAAACCAAAATGAGAAGACGAAGAAAATGAAGTAGCAGAAGTAAACAAATTCTAAAAAACGAGAATCACTTAAAAAAAAAACATTTCCTATATATGAGGGGCTCTAGTTTGGTATTACAATAGTGTAAGCCATGCAAATTGACAAATGGAAGAGTTTTCCCTCATCTACGCTGAGGATTTTTTTAAATGCTAGAAAAAAAGTAAACTGAAAACAAAAAGAAAATCCAAAACGACAACAAGCAAGTAGCAAAATTCGAATCGAGTTATCTGGCTCTAATTTAGGCTTATAAACTTCTTAGTGTGTAGCATGTACATGAAAATGAAGTAGCAGAAGTAAACAAAATTAATTCTAAAAAAAGGAGAAGCACAATCCAAAAGTTGAACATCGTTGAGTCGCCCAAGTGATCGTTGTTAAAACAAGATTTGTCCAGTGTTAAAAGTTTGGTGTTGACACAATACTTAAGTAAATTTATTAGTTGAATATGGAGGCAACCTGGAAAACGAGTTTGGGCAGGGTAAGTTTAATTTGACGTTAAACGATTTAAACATAAAGTATATTTTCATCTAAAAATGAAAATCCAAAAAAATTTAGTGTTCAGTTCAATTTATTTGAAGTTTAAGTAGATTTGTTTTCGACTAACGTGTTAGACTATTTTGTTCAGTGTTAATAGTTTGGTTACCATTTTTGGAGTATTATTCGAAATTTGAGCAAAAAATAGAAAAGCAAGCAATCTTTAAAAAAAGTATTTCCTATATATAAGGGGCTCTAGTTTGGCATTACAATAGTGTAAGCCATGCAAATTGACAAGTGGAAGAGTTTTCCCTCATCTACGCTGAGGATTTTTTTAAATGCTAGAAAAAAGTAAACTGAAAACAAAACGAAAATCCAAAACAACAAGCAAGTAGCAAAATTCGAATCGAGTTATTTGGCTCTAATTTAGGCTTGTTAACTTCTTACTGTGTAGCATGTTTTTGAAGCAACGAGCATGTACGATGTTTTGTTCGATTATTCATCCGCATTAATTAGAGATAAGGTAGTTGAATGTTAGCTTTTGCGATCTTAACCTAAAAAGGCAATGACTTTTAAGCTTTAATTTACATTTACCAGTAGGTTAAGCCAGTGTTCCATTTATAACAATCACCAATGTGAAATTGTATTGCGTCACGAGCTTAAGCTGATTAAGAGTGCGATTTTGTGGTTAGATTAAACATGAGTTAATAGTTAGAAACTTGGCTGTCAAGATGAACACTAACGTAATGTTGTTATTTGAGAAATTAATAAAGACTTTCGGGTCAAAAGTGAGAGTCCTTTCTCGTGGTACTCTTTTCTATCTACAGCGATAGTTCGTTAAAACGGGCTCGCGGCACCGACCCCAAGCGTTCGTCTTAACGAGTTTTCCGTCTTATCGAACAAGGGTTTGAAAACAATAAAGCACTCGCGGAAAGAAAGGTCTAAAATTAATTCTAAGACACTCGGGGGGATCAGTGGCCTAAAACAATATTTACGCGGCAACAATGGCCTAGAAAAGGACTTGCTGAAACAATGGCCCTAAAAAAATAAGGCAATAGCGGCAACAATCATCTAAAATCAAGACAGTCGCGGCAACGTACAATGCTCAAGAAACTAGGCATTTGCGGGAACAACGGTCTAAAACAAAAAGACACTAGCGGGAACAATGGTCTAAAAACAAGACAGCTGCGCGCGGCAACGTACAATGGTTTAGAAACGAGACACTGCGGGAATAACAGTCTAAAAACAAGACACTCGCGGGTACAATGGTCTAAAAACAATAAGACACTCGCGTGAACAAAGGTCTAAAATCAAGACACGCGGGAATAACAATCTAAAACAAGACACTCGCTTGAACAAAGGTCTAAAAACAAGACACTCGCTTGAACAAAGGTCTAAAAATAAGACACTCGAATAACAGTGGTCTAAAAACAAGACACTGGTTGGAACAATGGTCTAAAACAAGACACTCGCGGGAACGTAGGTCTAAAAATAAGACACTCGCTTGAACAAAGGTCTAAAAATAAGACACTCGCGGGAACAGTGGTCTAAAAACAAGACACTGGCGGGAACAATGGTCTAAAAACAAGACACTCGCGGGAACAATGGTCTAAAAACAAGACACTCGCTTGAACAAAGGTCTAAAAACAAAACCCTCGCGGGAACAGTGGTCTAAAAACAATAAGACACTCGCT
>JAOBRD021125361.1:9696-27664 GCA_027575215.2 Hydrozoanthus sils | reverse complement strand
TTGATCTCGTGGGGGGGGGGGGGGGAGTGGAAGAATGACTTCTGAGCAATTTTTTTTTTTGCGGCCATAGTTGGTCTGCAATTTTTTTTACTGGACATGTGCCGTCCAAATTTTTTTATGGTAGTTTTTTGTGTGGATATTGCGTAAATTTGAAGGCAGTTATGTCATGGACTTGGTTACGTATATTGCAATTAATTTTTTTCTTTGATGTTTTGCTTTGCAAATTTTTTTGCAATGTTGTGTGTGCCATTTGGAGGCTCTGCAAATTTAAAAAAAAAAAAAAATTCTTCCACTTCCCCCCCCCCCCATGAGATCAACTGGTCCGTCCCTAAAAATAATTCAAGAACAATTTGAGGCTCAAATTGCCAAAAAAATTATGAACAATGAGCCTCGCGTGATCAACACAAACATGTGCGCAGATTACACCGGAAGCAGAAAACTCGAGATTGCGCAGATGCGCCGGAACTGATTTTTTGGAAAATTGATGAACTGCATCTTCCACAGGAAGACCGAGTAAAGAGCGTGTACTTTGGTAATATGGTCCATATGAATGGTTGAAAAGAAAGTGTAAATCAAACTTGAATTCAACTTTCCAACTCCCTATTTTTTGGCCAACTGCCTTATTTTGCTTTTTGTATGCAAAAATACAATGTAAATGTACGTACTCAAAACAAAATACAAATTACTCATGTAATTCAGAATTTCGGTATAAGGTGTTCAAAAACATGAGTTCAGAGTTTTTAGAAATTTTGATATTGCATCTATTTAGGAACTTCAATCTTTACTTCAGTCTTTATTAATTTTTAAAGAGCAAAGCTAATCCTGAAGCTACTCAGATAAATGGTGCAACTTGTGGTTTTTAATTGAGGGTGGAACCGGATCACCCAGAGAAAACCTCCGACGTTGGAGAGGGACCACAAACCCAGCTCACATACTTCCCCTGCCGAGAATCAAACCCGGGTAACTTTAGCGAGATGCTCAAGAGCGTTTCTGGTCACTATTAACCATTCTGACGCCTCGAAACTTTTGCAATTTTGAAAAGTCATGTTTGGCGTCAAAACTTATCAGAAAGGAAGAGAAAACCAGAATTACAGGCTCCCTGCTTCATGCCATACATTTTCAAATCAACCAACGGCAAAGTTTAGACTTCTATACTTTCTTTACTTTGTGTACAGGAGTTGGCAGTGAAAAGTCGATGACCAAAACTGTTCCTCTACAAGATTATCATTTTCCCTGCTATTAAAACTTCCTGTTTTTGTCAATACATGATAACAGCAATTGAGAGGTCGTAGCGTGCTATATTTTTGCGTAGTTGTAAACTTGACTGATTATGTTTGTTTTGTTTACACAAAAGTCTTTCCCAGTAATGTAAATCCTTGTCAAATATTGCAGTTAATGTAACAAAAGAACTCCATCAGTCATTTGTAATAGAATTCGCTGTATATTGCACGGCTGAAGCTAGCTTTTCTTCAATACCTTTAACTGCGCATATAATCGAAAGATACCGAGTTCTCCGGCATGCTTTGCGACTGTTGTAGTTGTAAATTTTAAAAAACGGTATTTCACTTTCAGAAACAAGTAGATAGGTTTTCGTCTATCGGTTTCGATCAATTTCTCTTGGTTTAAGATCAAAAGGCAATAGAACCATTTGTAATCGTTTCCACTGTAAAAAACTGAAGTTTCATGTAATCAATTTTCTTTGTTACAAACAGAGTCATTAAGGCGTTGAGGTAATAGCGCCTTTTGATATGGAAGCTAATCCATTAGTCAGCTGTACTCAATTTCTCGTAATTTTGCACGCAATTTCATTTTCTTTGATCCATCCGAAAAAAGTAACACGCAAGTTAACTAATTCTTCAGATACAAAAAAAAATAGAATAAAAACACAAAACTCGATTCGCTCAAGGTTTTAAGAATTGACGCGCGTACTTACTCGCAGTGTTTGGTTCACAGATCTACTGCGATACATTTCTCAACACTAAAATTTAGTTTTGAAATACTATCAGCTTTATGATTATAGAGAAAACAATCAGCTTAAAGTCTTCCCTAGACGAGCAGTCTCAGATCCGGAGACCGAACAGTAGTTTCATGTTCACTCTCTGCAAAACAAACCGTTTTAAATAAAGTTTTATATAAATATTTGATTTCTCTAACGCTACAGTACATTTCTTGTTTCGTGTATTTTTTCTATTATCATTCTCGTATTTCGTATAACTAATTATAATTTAGCCTACAGCAGGACACGTACTGTTTTTACTGAACTAACTAACAGAACTGGCTTCGTGAAAATCAGTTCAAGCTAAAGAACTTGTGATGTAATATAACAAAATTGAGAATATCTTGAAAATGATAGGGCACAAAATTCACAAGGGGGTGTTAAACGCGATACTACATACATTCAAACCCAGCAGCTTTATCCCAAAATTCTTTGCAACCCGATTTTTCTCAGATGGCGCACTGTTTTACGCGACACTTTCACACTGTTTAGGATCTTTCATTATTAAAACATTGACTGTACATGTCATGCCCAAGGCACGCGCAGGCGCTGTATTCAACAAAAAACAAAGCGAAGAAAGATGTGCTTTTTTCTTGCCTGGCTCCTTCGTCATGAACTTATAAATTACCAGTGGCAGTCAACGTAGCTCTTCCGAAACACTTTACCTAAAACGCTTTACGCCGGTAGATTCACTCCATTGAAGTAATACCTGTTGCGACCCGATTGCAATAAATTTACCCCTGACTGTGGATTAAAAGTTTACACTTTCAAGTCGTATAGCGGTTTGCCCCTTGTACATAAAATCATCTTAATCAACTCTCTAGCAATAATTGAGGTAGAATATTAAGGTATTTCATGACTTGAGCTAGTTCTGAACAAAAATACTTAAAAGGCACAGTACCTCGGAATACTGACGGAACCACTGAATTTTGATAAACCGTGTGGCTGTGTTGCGGTTAACTGCTACGGTTAACTTTGTTTTCTATTTGGAGCATAAACAAAGAAAGTAGCTTTGATGATATTTCAAGAGACGGCCTTAAGTTTTAAAACAGATTCCAGAGATTGACGGTGATAAAATTGAATTATCTTTTCCCTCAACTTGAGCAATGATGGCTGCTTTGAGTGTGATAATTATCATTTTAACTGCTTACACAGTTAAAAGTATAATTAAGCAGATCTATAGAGTTGAATTGAAAAAGTTAGTTTTATTCTTACTTTATGAAACAAAGCTCTCAAGCAAACTGGACTTTTAGACGAAATTTTATGCTGTGTCCTCAAGTTTCACCAATAACTTCTGTGATTGTTGCGATAACAATTCAACTTATCTTTTATGCCACACTCGCGTATTAAACTATTCCAAAGGCTGCCGGCTCAAAGAATGTAGCGAACAGCTTTAATAAAGAAATATAAGACACTGTGTTGTGTTTTAGATTAATGAAGTAGAGGCAATCAACTCTGGTAGTACACAAAACAAACTCTTTCTTTTTCAAAAGCAGATTTTCCGGCACTGCCGTGCAATACTCTCGGCCCTCGGACAAAATATTTCCGACATTTCAATTTGAACCAGATAATTTTCCATCAAAGTGCTATTGCCAATTCAAACACACCCGATAACTCCAAATTGTTCCCTCTCGACTTTGACGTTTGTTTAGGGTTTGTCAGAAGATTTGGTCCAAAACAACGGCCCGTTAGATTGCAAACACAATACCCGACGATAACAGTCCTTCATTGTCCCCCATGCTAAAGTCGATTGTAATTACATGGTAAACGTTTGTAAACAGACTTTTCAACTCTGTTCTTCTCAAATCGCTGGTTTCAAAGATTATCCGAAATTTCGAAAATACCGTATGCTTAAAAGGCATCTAGTTTGTTAGAACTGTGTGACTTAAAGCCTAACGGAAGAGCCGTGTTAAGGATTTTCGAAGAAGCCGCAGCATACCGCATTGGTTTGAAAGATTATCCGCTTTCGTAAATAAGTCGTTATTATAAAGCTTCATTTAAGAGGTGCTTGAAAGTATAGAGTGACAAACAACAATTCCCAAAACTTACCTCTGGTTTTACCGTAGCATTTCGTCGAGATCAACAAATAAATTATATCAGGAACTTTTGTGGTATGATGAAGAGAGAGGAGATGCTAAAATTCGCGTCTTCGTGACACGAACCTGGTAATTTTTCTGCCAGAGACGCTGAGTTGTCATCAAACATTCAGCTAACAGAAATAACAACTGGCTGCTATCTTGATGATTCGAATTAACCATTTAAATCAACGTGCGTGTGCCAAATTTTTTGATTTATTCTCGCGGGAGATCTAATCAAGTTTTTAATGCGCCGTTTTTACGAAAAAATTTAGACGGAAACAAAAATTCATTTAAAACGTAATCGCTTTTGTCGAGACGATCAAATCCATTTGCATTACTGCACAAACACTGAGATATTACTTTAGGAACGGTTTAAAAAACTATTGTCATGAAAAGGAGAGGCGGGGATATATATGACGAAACATAAAGGGCTTATCTACAAATTTAAACTCTTTCTGTTTGATTGTCCTTCACTCGCACATGAAATCATGTCTTTTGTTTTTCATCAAAAAACAAACAAAGAACGTTTACAATGGGCACTTGAAGTCGTGAAATTTTACTGGCAAATGTACCTTTACCATAATATAACTTGAGTCATGGCAATTAGAAATTAGGAGAAAATCAATAGAGTTCGAATTTCAGCCGCTATTTCTTTGTCCTAAAGTGCTAAGCACGGAAGCACAAAATTATTCAAATAAAAAACATAAAAATTTTAAATGTGAAGTTGACTTTGTAAGCGTAGAGCTGTGTAGTTTGAAATAAATTAAAATATTTCAAAACACTCGCTAAAATTGACAAAAGTCAAAAAGTCAAAAACGTTATGGAAAGTTTTAAAACTTAATTTTAAATATTCCAAAGGTTGTCGACTAAAAAGTCATCATCAGGGAATGTTAACACAGTCTCGGGAATAATTTAAACACAATTTAAATACACGCTTTTTATACAGGAACAACTTTATAAGAACAAGCCTCAGATTGGCCAAAATTTAAGTACGATTTAAGAACTTTCGATAGCAGACCATTTTAAAACTTCACTGAACTTTTGACCTTTAAAGCCGGGGACACACTAGACGATCACTGCGATTGGCGAAATTCGCTTAAATTCGTTTAGTGTGTCACCTACAGGCTTTTTTTTATAAGAACAATTTTACAAGAACAACGAGGCTCAGTTTGGCGAAAATTAATAGCAATCTGAGGCTCGGGCTCGATGTTTAATTGTTTTTTAAGGTTCGCTGACCTTCGATCTTCGACTGAACAATACAGAATATAAGTAATGCTTCGCAGATTATAATGACTAGATATCGTCTCGGGAAAATGGCTCGGCGAATTAGTTTTTAACACATGTATTGCAACACCTGTTTGGCTTAGTTTTTCTTCGATTTAAAAACATATAGAAATAAGAACAATTTAATAACAATTTGAGGCTCAAATCGCCAAAAAATTAAGAACAATGAGGCTCGGCCAAATTTACTGGTTCTTATATAAAAAAAAGCGTGTACTGCGATAGCAACTTTCGCTGATCGCAGCGACTGGTGTATGAATTAATTCGCCCATATCTTGCATGTCAGATACGAGCGATTAAATACACCACGTTTTGTGGCAATCAAATTCGCTGCGATCGGCGTATAAAATCGCCTAGTGTGTCCAGGGCTTAACTTAACAATGCAGAAAAAAAATATGATTCACAGTTTCGTTCCCGAGATAACCATTTAAAGTCGTATCAAGAAAATGACTCATGGAGGATAAATTGAATCAAAGTACATCCACTATTTATGGATTTATTCAAGCAATTCGTTGTCCAATACATTTTATGTATATTTCAAAGCCTTAGGGCGAGTTTTTATTAGTTTAAGACCAAACATAGAAAGGTCTTTACTCAAGTCGCCAAAAAATTAAGAAAATAGAATCTCGACCAAATTTTCTGGTTCTTATAAAAAAAATCTGTGTATATACGCTTTTGCGATCTATGCTAATTTATCCTCTCTAATGATGACTTTTAAGTCGAAAACCTTTGAGTTTTAACTTTTTATAACATTCAAGCCTTTTGTTTATTTATTCTTTAAATCAAAGCATATAAAACCTTCTTTCTTCAGTATTCGTAAACGGTCTTTATAAACCCTTGTTTATATTTGGTATAAAATTTTGGGGTAGATTCGAAATCTATAAATTAATACAAAAACATAAGAATTATGAATGTGAATTTAACTTTGTAATTGAAGAGCCGTGTATTTTGAGACGAATAAAAAAACAAAGGGCTTTTTAATATAACACTCGTAGCCGGTCTTTATAAACTCTTGTTTATATCTATAGGACGTAAAATCTTAATTGGGATGGAGGCCGAGATTAGAAATCCAAAGCATTAATTATTTCGACGAACTCAGCTCCACGTATTCTCATGAAGATTTTACTGAGTACCGATGAAGTGAAAATTTCTATTACTTCAGTGGATAGAGCTTGCTAAATGAGGAATCGCCGTGAACAAAATTGTGAAAATCTTTTATGGCTCTAGAGATATTAAAGAGGTATTTCCCGATATGGGAGACTAAGTACTAGTCTACTTCGATCACTGAAACAAGCAAGCTTGGGTCAGTTTTATCATGGTGTACGAGGATCGCGTCTGAGCAAGTTTGCAGTTTGTTTACTCCGAGTTTTTCAACGATTTTCTACGATACTTACATGGAATCGAAAGAGGCATTAATAGAGAGGTATTACAATCAATTTCTCAAGTCCTGTCACGAATGAATTTGCTTGCTTTAATTGCAGTTATGGCGCGTGATTGTTTGTTCGAAATTCCTTGATGCGCATGCGGTCGAAGTGGACGGTCATGGTTTTTTTAGCTGTAAGTGGAACTGATTCGTTCAACCAATCGTGCAATCATTGATCGTGATATTTTGCTACAATTTATTCTAATTCATGAAGTGACCTATGTTTTTTTTGTCTTCTTGCGTAGTTGACTCCAAAGATCGATCACTTCCTAAACGAAGCCCATCGTGGCGAGATAGAAACACTGTGGATCTCGACGTCATTTTAAATGTTTAGAAACTACTACGAAAATTTGAAAGAAAATATTAAAACAACATAAAACAATTTGGATAGTACATGCGATTTGATTGTTGAACAAGTGTGTTTTCGTAGCGCTATGAAGAACGAAAATGACGTCAAGACCAATATAGCGAGTCGCGGTAAAATTTGATTTTTGGATTTTTTTATAACATTGCAAGACTTTAAAAATTGTCCGATAAGCCTTTTAACTTTCGATTCAGTGCTCTGGATAAATTTGCGCCTGAAGAATTTCTACCTGAAGAACCAACAGTGTAAAGAAGACATTCGTTTTGCTAATTTATCGGAGAGCAAGCAAGAAATAAGAAAAAGTTGGTCGATGGAGTTCGAGCGCAGTCAGGATCAACAAAATACTCAGTCTACTGCACACGCAGTAAAAACGTTTACAACAGTAACTTTTATTAATGATTCGGAATTTTGTCCGATAAGCCTTTTAACTTTCGATTCAGTGCTCTGGATAAATTTGCGCCTGAAGAATTTCTACCTGAAGAACCAACAGTGTAAAGAAGACATTCGTTTTGCTAATTTATCGGAGAGCAAGCAAGAAATAAGAAAAAGTTGGTCGATGGAGTTCGAGCGCAGTCAGGATCAACAAAATACTCAGTCTACTGCACACGCAGTAAAAGCGTTTACAACAGTAACTTTTATTAATGATTCGGAATTTTACTGTTTTATTATTACTCCAACAGTTTCAGATACGAAAACATAAGGGTAAAATTGAAATAAACTGTTTAGCTTAGCTTGGAACACAAACAACAGCAAAACGAGACATCAAGGCACAGACTAAATAATGTTTCAAGAAATAGATAATCAATATAATTTTAAATTTGTTTTGTTTTTACAATAGTTTGAATGAATCACAAATATATATTAAAATAATTCAAAATGACTTACATTCAGAGTGGGAAGCAAAGAAAGGCCAAATAAAATCCCTGAAGAGATGATAACAAGCGAACTAGTAAACTAGAGCAACCTAAAATAGTTTTACGCTAAAGCACGAAACAAGCAAGGCAAAGATTACTCTAAAAGTAGTCTTCTCGAGCTAAAAAACAGAATTGAACGTTTAAATATTTGCCCTCGGTTTTTAGCACAGACCTCGCTACGCCCAGTCTGTACTGTGAAAGACCTCGGTCATGTATTTCCCCGGACAGACCTCGCCCTCGGTTTAATAAGATGTTTATATACCGAACTAACCATATTATATCCAAACTGACTGCGTAGTGTTGCATTTGCAAAGCTGAAATATGTTTCCGAATAAACTTAAGCTGTCATTTTCAAGCATCGATAGGTTTGGAAAACTAAAGAAGTTTAATAAAACCATTTTTGTGTTTATTGCGCTTGCGCATAAAACACTATGCTATAAAAACCAGAAATTAAAACAATATAAAGTGTTCACGTCCTTTGGGGTTTCCGAAGCGAGGAACTTTCCTCGAATATTATTTCGTGCCGTTGTCGACTCTTCCGTGACGGCCAATAAGACGCCAAACGACCAATTCAAACCCGTACAATTGTTGATCATCCAAAGCGTTTTAACGGCTTATTGTTTTGAAACTTTGAAACTAGGAGCTATAGTACTGGAAATTTGGTAAAGCCAGTGAAATTAGTTGCGTCTTTTTGACGCGCAATGCTCTCAGACACAGAATCCTATAAAATGTTGTAAGTTTCAGAGCACATTCTTTTAAATCTTTTGGCACGGGTATTTTATATTTGTCGCGATTCAAGCCTGTTTTAGATAAGAAATAAGAATAGGATTATCTATGAATCGATATAACTCTCATATTTAGCAGTGAGCAGACTTTGCTTCGAGAATCAGTACAGCTGTTTACAAGTTTCACAATTATATGAAGCATTTTTAAAGTTTAGGCCTTCTTGACTTGAAAAATCGATTTATACGCTTATAAAAGCCGGACCTTTCGTTTTACTTTCATGTATATTGTAAGTGTTGTTTCAAACGAACTTCTTTGATATCTCGATGTTTTCAGAAGAAACAGTTCGTGGTGAGTCACACATAGCTGGCATGCGCAGGGAGATTTGTGTTACACTGATGTACCGTGCAACGCGAAAAACGTCACCAGGATCACAGTCTCGCTATGCTACTTTTTGCTTGTTAAAATTAGCGGAACCGTTTCCTTTTTCCCCTTCTAGTTCCCTTTAATTAAAATTGTCCAAAATTTAAGACTAAACCGTGGTACACAAGATCAGCCATTCCATTCAATAAGTTGCATTAAACACGTGAACGCATCCCGGACAAATTTTTCCATTCGCGCTTCGCACCTCTCTGACTATTTTACCATCTCATATCCAACGTGCACTTTCGGAATAATTTTTAAATATCCGAGGAAATTCTTAATCCTTTCAGTCCCAGTTGTATTCATGCTTAATTCTCCCATCTAGAGCCCATATTTTCCATTGAACAAGTTTTGGAGAATTTTATTCGCCTCGTTTGATCAATTCTCATTTTCTCACTACCAAAGATCTTAACTTGTACAGTGGGATCCCGTTAATACGGTCACCTAAGGGCCAGAAAAAAATTGGCCGTAATAACAGTTACGTTATAATGAGGAGGCCGTATCAATAAAGTGGCCGTAAGGCGGGGTTCCACTGTATGTATTATGCAAGGAGAAGTTGGATGTTGATATCTTACTTGGACTGACAGGGTCAAACCTCGATGTATAAAGAATGAAGCTGAAGGACCAGCAAACTGCAATCCAAAATTAAATAAGGTATCAACAATTGTAAAAAAGAAATTACTTGCCCGTGGCATATAGAAACTTCTGACCTTCGGCAAACCATTAGGAACTTGAGCGTCGAGTCGACAGATTTCTGTTCACAAGACAATTCCTTTTTTCCTATTTGAAAGGTTAGTTTTAAGCAGTTGGAAAGTTTTCCTGAGTGAGTTCCAGCTGGTCGTATCTAATTTACAAGTTTGTTCCGTCAGAAACCCAAACCCATGAGCACTCCGTTTTTTTCCATGCTGAATTAATATGCTACGGCTGTTATTATATGTTACACTTATTTTTTTTTATTTGTGTTCGTTATTTCTTTTGCATGTCTGTCTGTTCCTCTGTCCATCTGTTTGTCTGTTTGTCTATCTGTTCGTCTCTCTGTCTATCTGTTTGTCTGTCTGTCTGTCCGTCCGTCTGTCTCTCTGTCCGTCTGTCTGTCTGTTTGTCTCTCTGTCTCTCTGTCCGTCTGTTTGTCTGTCTTTCTGTCCGTCTGTCTGTCTGTTTTTCTGTCTGTCTGTCTCTCTGTCCGTCTGTCTGTCTGTTTGTCTGTCTGTCAGTCTGTCTGTCTCTCTGTCCGTCTGTCTGTTTGTCTGTCTGTCTATCTGTTTGTCTGTCTGTCTCTCTGTCCGTCTGTCTGTTTGTCTGTCTGTCTGTTTGTCTGTCTGTCTGTCTGTCCGTCTGTCTGTCTGTCTGTCTGTTTGTCTGTATGTCTGTCCGTCTGTCTGTCTGTCTGTCCGTCTGTCTGTCTTTCTGTTTGTCTGTCTGTCTGTCTGACCGTCTTTCTCTTTCTGCTTTTCTCTCTACCTCTTTGCTTAGCTGCCTCTCTGTCTCTGTCTTTTTCTCTCCCCTCCTGTATATCCATAATCATTTGCTTTGCTTCGAATTCATTAAAATATTTTCTAAAAGCTATTTCATTTAGTTTGAACGTAATACAAAGTAATACATTCATAGTTTATAAGTTAGTACACTCAAAACACGCATAAGAAGAAATATTAAAATCCCTGGCAAACCTAAAGATGTTAATCATACTTTGTAGACTCTTGAAAGCTAAAACCTTGAAACTCCGGCCGGATCCATGACCTGACGGGAACTTCTATACCCCGGGCTTTGAACTGAAATGCTATAACGTGTTTCTTTTTATAAATTACATTTTAATTTCCGTTTTATGACTTGCAGCAGAAAATAACAAGGTAATTTCCAAAGCATTGCTGATAGCTTTTTACTGTCTCGTTTGAGATCATATCTTGTGTGTATTGAAGGAAAGCAAGATTTTTGAATTTAAATCAAAACATCTAATGTTGAACGGAAGCGTGTATTCTTTTGCAAAATGGTTTCGATTAAGGTCGGCGAATCATTAGAATGGTGGCCTGAATTGACATAGTAAAATTATTTACTAAATTGCCGCCTAGCTGAAATTAATAGGGGTTTGTTGTTACTTGTAGAAAAGGCAGTGTTTTGGCTGATTGTTATAAAAAAATGTATACGACACGACTCTTAATTGAGGTTTTACTGTTCCAGCTTAAGAAAATGATCGTGGGTTTGAATGTAACTTTTTCAGCTGTTAAGGAAAAATTTTTGTTTTTTGTTCCAAATGTCTTTGGTAAATTAAGTTCATCTTTTAAAATGAAATTTAAACCCGATAATGAAAGGATAACTATTGTTTGATCAACATATTAACTGTTGTCAAGACGGTGGAAGCGTTATGACAGTTTTGCAGTTCGTACAAAAAATTGATTTCATCAATTTGGATTTGCGCTTTTATCCCGATTTACTCGTTTCTATCACAGTATTGCATTTTGCCATAAGCAACTGAAACTTACAAAAAGAAAAGATGCAGGCTCCTTGCATCCTTGGGACGTGACATTTGTTTTATCAAAGACATGTATAAACTGATTAGTATAGGTAATCGCATGGGGTCGATTTAAAATAAGGATTGATTTCACGAGTGTTTTCAAGTTTCTAAAAATTGAAAACACAAGTGATATTAATTCTAAATTTTACGAGGAACCAGGCGATTACATGTTTATGACATCGAGGGCAAAATTCATCATTCTCCGCGGGATCCCACGATAGAGAAAGCGTCGCATAACCTAACTCATTTATCCCAAGTTCTTCGAAAACTGCTGGAGATGAAATAAAATCTTTGCAACCTCTGAAAAAATTCGGAAATCTTCAGAAGAGGTTTTAAATCGTTTCTAAAGGCATTTTTATTATTTTTAAAAAAATCGGATATCTTCGGAGGTATTCGGAAACGTTCGGAAGTCTTTGGAAATATTCGAAAATCTTCGGGAAATGTTTCTAGGGCATTTTTGAGACTTTTTAAGACTTTCGGAAAGTCTTCGTAAATTTTTGGATGTCACCAGCGACCAATCAGCGCTAAGTAATTTTGCCCTGAATTAAGAAAAAATGCCCACGCTGTTATCCAATCAGGTCGAAGTAATTTTGCCCTCTATGTTATAAGAAATTTAACAACGAGTCCTTTCCTTTTAATTAGTTTCCATAAGTTAATAAGTTAAAGCCATCGTGCAAAGGATTATTCAAAAATTTGGAAACAACGAATTAACAAATCACTGAGAAAAAGAAATCTGTTTCGAAATGTCAGTAACTGATAACACAGCTGACGCGAAGAATACTTTATGCATTGCTTCTTTCAGCCCTTGTGCAATTTTGCTAAACTATGTAAGGGTTAAAGCTAGAACCCAAAATGTAACGGACCACTTGTTCGGGGAAGGAATGGTGGGTTTCTGGCGCCATGCGTTCTTTTATTTTTTATAATCGGTGGGAGGCGGCGTGGTAAGAGAGATAAGAAAAGCAACGAGAAAAAGCCCTGCTAACTGAAGTCAACAATAAGACGAAAGCAAGCCACACGAAACAAGACTGTGCTAGAGGAAAATGAGAGAAAGGAGTTACGTATTAGTAACTGACAGTGAAGAGGGATAGAGTAACAAGAACTGACGGTGGTTAGGGATGGAGTACCATGAACTTGCGCTGGGGATTGGTGGAGTATCAAGAACTGACGGTTGGGAGGGATGAAGTATCAAGAGCTGGTTGGGGAGAGGGATGGAGCAACAAGAACTGACGGTAGGGAGGGATGGAGTATCACGAACTGACAGTGGTAGTATCATGAATGTCCATTCTTATAACACACGCTCTTCTACCACCAAAAATCTCTACATACGAATGTCGAGGCTAGAGATCAATTGAAAATCTTTCTCAAGAGTTGGCACGAGGTTGCGGAAGGCTTCCTTAAAAGATGCTTGTGATCGAAGGCGCATAGTTGCTTCCCTCCCTTATCTCTGTCTTGTCGTAGTTGGCAGGCACTCGCAAAGTGTCAGATTTTTAAAGTAACTAACCAACTTTTAATTGACTGATTACTAATTAGCTGAAAATAAATAGGTCTTTTTCATTCTCCGTAAACCGAAACAAAAAAATAACACATTGAAATTTTTGGAAATAGTTTGATGATCAAAAAGTTTAAGACTACAAACAACAACGACAAAAAAATTGCAAAAGGTACCACAGTTCTGCCATCAACTCGTATTCACACGTAGTGCCATGAATTGACACTTCCTACGGGCTTTCTGATATCACTGGTACTTACTGATATCCACTGATACTTGCTGAAATTTACTGATGTGTACTGGTACTTGCTTATATCTACTGATGCTCGATGTTATCTGCTGATACTTGGTAGTATCTGCTTATACTTGATGGTATCTATTGATGCATAGTTGCAACTATGATTAATATGTCTTTGTCAACTGAAACTCTGCCTAGCTCATGGAAAGATGCCATTGTTCTTTATTCTCTAAAATCTGGTAAAAAAAGAACTCATTGTGGAGAAATACGGTCCCATATCTACTTATCTTTTGTTTCTAAAATCTGTGAAAAAGTTGTAGCCACTCAGTTTAGCGACCATTTGCTTGAGAACATTTTATTGAAACCTTTCCAGTCAGCCTACAGACCCAACCATAGTACAGAAACAGCCCTGCTCCGTGTGTGTAATGATATTCTTCGCCCTATGGATCAAAGAAAAATCACGGTCCCTGTGTTACTTGACCTTTCAGCTGCTTTCGACACTGTTGACCACCAAATCCTTTTAAACCGACTACAGTCGCATGCACTTTGGAGTAACTGGAGTAGTGCTTAACTGGTTTGCATCACACCTATCTGGCCGACGTCATTGTGTCTTCGTTAATGGTATTCGATCATACCCCAAAATTTTGAAATGTGGTGTACCTCAATGCAGTGTTCTTGGGCCACTTCTCTTCCTCGCCTATGTATCGCCACTTGGGAACATTATCAGGAAGCATGGTTTAATCCTATGCTAACGACACTCAGATTTTTCTCATTTGACGCAAGCGCTGCTGGAAGCCTATCTGATGCCCTTAGAACTGTTCAAGCAGCTGTCATCGATATAAAAGACTGGCTCCATCGAAATATGTTGAAGTTCAAGCAAGACTGAACTTCTCATGACCGGTTAATCTCAGCAACTCTCAAAACGCAGTAAACCTGTCACCATATTTATTGATAATCATGTCATTTCTAGTGTCGAAACTGTCCGTGACCTTGGTCATCACATTGACGAACAACTGAAGTTCAACGCACACATAAATACTGTAATGAAAGGCGGTCTATATCATCTTCGTAATATCTCCAGGGTCCGCAAGTTTCTCACTATTGATGCTGTTAGGTCCCCCATTTATCCCCTAGTGACCTCTCGTCTCGACTATTGCAATTCGCTATTCTATGGCTGTAAAAAATCTTCTATACAATGTCTTCAACGTCTTCAAAACTATGCCGCCCGTATCATCTGTCAAGTTGCTAAATACGAGCATATCACTCCAATTCTTAAGGAACTCCATTGGTTACCTGTTCAGGCCAGAATTGAACATAAACTTCTCACCCTAACCTTTAAGTCTATACACTATGCTGTCCCATTATATCTGTCTGAACTTAATCTTCACCGTGTTTCCTCCCGCCCTGGTCTTTGTTCCCAAAGGAAAATCTCCCTAACTGTTCCAAAAACCATCTCCAGGGCTGACAAAAGCACAGCAGATCGTGCTTTTTCTCTTTCTGGCCCTAAATTGTGGAATGAGCTTCCAACTGATTTTAAAAACACCAGAACCCTTAAGGATTTTAAACGAAAACTGAAAACTTTTTTATTCACGAAATATTTTTAATCAGTTTAATTATTTTCAATTTTTAATCTTTCATGACAATTTTATTTAGATAAGTTTTCAGTGTCTTTGATTTCCTTTGAAAAAGGCACTTTAAATCTTTATTATTATTACTATTGATACTTGTCGATATCTACTGATACTTGAAGGAATTCAATAAAACGTGATGGTATCTACCGATACGTGATGGTATTTACCGATAGGTGATGGTATCTACTGATACGTGATGGTATCTACTGATACGTGATGGTATCTACTGATGCTTGATAGTATCTACTAATACTTGCTTTATCTACTGATACATGATGGTATCTGCTGATACTTGATGGTATCTACTGATACTTGATGGTATCTACTAATACTTGATGGTATCTGCTGATACTTGAAGGAATCCAATAAAACGTGATGGTATCTATTGATACGAGATGGTATCTACTGTTAGTTGATAATATCTACTGATACTAGCTGTTATCTACTGATACTTGATGGCATCTACTGATAATCGACGACCAGTATAAACTTACAAAACGTGTTGGTATCTACTGATGCTTGCTGATATCTACTGATCAATAATAAAAATTGTTCATGCAGGGGGAGGGTTGTTGTCCCCTGTCCATATACTTCTCCGCGGTCGCCGATAAGCTGAAGCAAGAATTTTTGTACAAGTATGTGACCCATGAGTAATTACTAATGATGACGTATTTTGACGCGAGTGTATTACGAGGTTTTGTTTAGTCCAGCTTAATTGTCACAGGAACAACTCCATTTGCTTTGTGCTCCAGGCTGTTACAGGAGTGAATCGATTGGCTTTGTATTCTAGCCTATTATATGAAAAAATCGATTTGCTTTGCAGCCTATAGCTAGCCTGTCGCGGGATCAAGTTCATTGGCTTTGCAGTCTAGCTAGTTACATGAGCAAATCGATTAACTTTGTAGTCAGCCTGTTACAGGAACAAATTATCCGGATGGAAATGATGACTTTTTTAACGCCGCTTGCAACATCTACAGAGAATTTTCACCGTTTCTGTCCTGGTGTGTTTGTCGAGCACTGCATAAACTAAAGGGTTTAACGTGGCATTGCAGTAAGCAAACCACTTCGCAACATTGGCAAATAGCAAGTCCATATTAGGAAAATAAGTATAAAGAATGCTTATAATAAAGAAAGGCAACCAGCAGCAAATAAAAGTTCCAATGACAGCACTGACGGTTGCAGCAGCTCTGAAGTCATTTGATGGTCTCCGTGCTTGGTTGGACAGCTGTCTTTGACTAAAGAGTATGCGCTGTTGTCGACGGGTCACTTTTAATATCCTAGTATATACCACTAGGATTGCAGCAACTGGAAGCATGAAGCTAAAACTTGCCACGACAATAGCAAAAGCTGCAACAACAATGGAAAGATACTTGAGTTAGATATATATATGAACCTCTATAATTCGAACCCTCTAAAACCGAGTTTCTCTCTAACTCGAAGCAAGAGTGAACTTCCCCTTGGATTTGTCTCACATATTTGCTGTTTTTTAACCCCTATAACTCGAAACCCCAGTAATTCGAAGTAAGTTCAGCATCCCTTGGCAATTCCAGTAACCAGGGCTCTACTGTATATACTTTGTCGCGAAGATATGAATTTTTCTTCAAATCGCAAAACCAATTTCTTAATAAAATGTCATTATCTGTGTCTTTTACATATCTTGCACAAACTTTCATTCACGCCCGGCAGGAGCTATGACGGCGTCGTTATCGATATCTGAACGGGAGGAAAATAGGAAGAATACGTCATTTAGGTCTTGGGTTTAGTTTGACGAGTGGTAATATAATGTTAGTTAAATTACTTAGAGTTTGCCATGTTCTGATTGGTGGAGGCTGAGGTATTATGTCGGCTCTAATCACCTTGCGCGAGGTGATTATAGCATTTTCAAAATGGCCGTCTCGTGTTGCGTGGTTCTTTAAGAGGAAAATTTAAATATACTGCTTGAAGGAAAACACTGTTGTGAAAAGCACAAAGTTTGCATAACACTTTTCAAGAGTTATATATTATCTCTATGGCATTTGTACTAATTCGGAGAAAGATAAAACTCCGGGTGAAAATGCTTCAGATGTCGATAAGAGTGACCGAGAAAATGACAACAAAAATTAAAATTTTTTGCTTTGATCTTTGGAAATAGCTATTTTTTCTCTCTGATAATCACCAGGGTAATTTTTGCTAAAACAGTTATTTACCTCAGGCTCAGTGAATATCTGGGCGATGAATAACAAATTGCCAGTAATTCACTTTGCCTTCGGCGAGTAAATGTTAGCTAAATATACAAACGATAACGGCAATGACAATGACAATGACAATGACAATGACAATGACACTGACGCTGACAACGATAACGACAACGACAACGACAACGACAACGACAACGACAATGACAATGACAATGACAATGACAAGTACAATGACAACGACAACGACAACGACAACGACAACGACAACGACAACGACAACGATAACGATAACGACAACGACAACGACAACGACAATAACAATGACGATGACAACGACAGCGACAACGACAATTACGATGACAATGACAACGACAACGACATTACAATGACAAGGACATCGACAACGACAACGACAATTACAAGTACAATGACAATGACAATGACAACGAAAACGACAACGACAATGACAATGACAATGACAATGACAATGACAATGACAAAGGCAATAACAATGACAACGACAACGACAACGACAACGACAAGTACAATGAAAATGACAATGACAACGACAACGACAACGACAACGACAACGACAATGACATTGACAATGACAATGACAATGACAATGACAATGACAACGACAAAGACAATGACAATGACAATGACAATGACAATGACAACGACAAAGACAATGACAATGACAATGACAATGACAATGACAA
>JAOBRD021125252.1:0-10996 GCA_027575215.2 Hydrozoanthus sils | reverse complement strand
TACAGCAGGAAATGATAACGTTTCTTTATTAGTTTTGGTGTGAGCAGATGTACAGGCTGAGTAAGTTTGCAGCCAGACTTGGTCAACGGACAAATATCTGAGCTCATTGTATTTATAAGCCCCTGGGGGAGGTAGATGTTAGGGTGTAGGGTGTTGGAGTGGTAGGTATGAGAAAAGCGCCGGCCTAAAGAGCCACTTCGGCACAAGAAAGTTAAGCTTAAGTTACAAGTAACTAACAATTGAAGAATTTGATAAATTTCCTAAATTCAAGAAAATGATGATTTATGAAAACAGTGTTGTGCCTCGTATTGTATCCTGCTTCCCTTTCTCACACGCCCTTTTGGTAAAATTTAGTACTGTTGATTGATGTGGTGCTGTTAGTGTGTGTGTGTGTGTGTTTTCAAACTATACCAACTAAAGCTGTTAAAAAACTTACAGTATATAGCTCGTATCTCATCTTGTGATAGAGCCTTGCTAAACACTGCCAAATCCTTAATATTTCCCCGAAAATACGTAGCATCGTCTCTCTTGAAGCCGATGTCGTAAGCTGTGTGACTGTTTGTTACGTAGATCATGTCTTTGGTTTCCAATCCTGAAGTTTTGGTACCCTTGAGTATGCCGTTTACATAACCAGCGGTTATTTTTGTGGTTTTACTCCAGGTAAGGGCAACATGAAACAAAGTTCGATTTGGAACGCTGAGCAACAAAAAAGGCATATGATTGCGATCAACTCACAACTTACAGTTTCTATGACATGAAATATTTCGTTACGTCAACGGATAGACCTTGCTAAATGAAGACCAAAGTTAAATTATTTTGCCCAAATCTTTTAAGGTTCTCGAGATATTAACATTTATTGTTAAATGCCTAGACTTTCACACGACAAAATGAGCCTCGTGATTGGTTGATTCTTGGTCACGTGCTCCGATTGGGATACAAAATTTGCGCAGTTGTTGGCCGCGCCTCGGGAGACATCGGAATTCTCCGGGAAAATTAAACTAACTGTTTCCCTGGGGACTATACATTAAGTATATAATGTTTACAACTACAACTGATGACGTCAGTTTTTGAAATCTGCTGCCAATCCATACTCTTTGGATGAATGGCTGGTGATGTATCTCGAGGTATTCTTCAGAGTAGTTACTAATTTTCGTCCGATCCAAAGGTTTTATTTCAAAAAGTTGAAAATTTCCCTGTCCAACAATTGACGTTATCAGAGTTAATATCTGGAGAACCATAACAGATTTTAAACAATTACATAATCTTTGCCGCTCTTCCTCATTAAGAAAGGTCTATCCACTGATGAAATAACAAAATATTTCATGCCACAGGCACTTTAACAGTTAAATTGTACCATGATTTGTCATGTGGTAAACCTCAAAAGACGAAAGACAAAGAATGTGCAAAGACGCGTTGTTTTATGTTAAACGAACCATGGCCCTGTACATTCTTGGTTTCAGGTGTTAGCGAGAATGTTTGACTGGCTCCTTGTTGATTTGCGTTTCAAATTCTTTTATATTTTGTTGGACTTCTTACATTTGATTAGTATACACTTCCAAAATTGTTGTTGCGTTGTACATAAGCATATAAAACAAAATGATTTTGAAAATGCAAAAAAAAACGGCTTTTAATATTGTGGTAACAATATTAAGTGGAAAACAACAAAATATATATCAAAAGATTTCCAATAAATTTTTGGAAAAGTCGTAAAACTTCAGCGTCGTACTGCTATGCATTCTAACGTTATTCACAAAATATATCCCACCCTCCGGGCTGTACAGGGTTAAGACTTTCTCCACTCTAATTAGCAGCGCTTACAACTAAATAACCACTCAATGCATGTGTAAAATCCAGAGTTTGATAGGAAAAAGAAGAGCCTTTATGATAACTCTCTCTTTTAGTTATGTTTAGAACAAACTATATTTCACAATAGAACAGAACAACGATCTATTTAAAAATCTAAACGACAAGAAACCATTAAATGATCTTAATCGGATGCATACATTATTAGGGAATTACGTGAGAAGTTTTGCTGCCTGCTCGCTCAGCTCAAATTTTAAGATGGTCATAACCATTGTTAGGGCAGAAGAGTTAGCAATGACAGTAATAGTACTATCAAAGAAAGTGCATGGGCTTGTAACCTGCTAAAAACTTTCGTGGATCATGTAATCTTACGTACTTTACTAGCTTCCTATTTTGAAGGCTGCTCCACAAGTTTAGCAAATCATGAACTAAGACAATGTCTTTATAATCTTCACAACCGACTCGCAAGGGTCTTTTGAAGTGCTTCTTGGTCGCTACACTCTTTTTCTTACAAGAATATACTTTATAGGAATATTTGAATTAATTGGCCAGGCTTTGACAAATATTTTAAGAATAATTCTGAGGCTCAGATTTTGTACACAACGGTGACCGCTTCGTTCTTTTCTGCGACAATTTGACAGCCCAGGCGTTGGATAAGTTTAAAAAGTCTGTATCAAAACTAAATGGTGTAGTTTGGTTCAGACTACAAAATGCCACCACATTATGATGACCCGTTGATGCTATTCGATAACACAGTCATTTTAAAAACGGAAATTCCATGTCACCGATATTCCCGAAACTAAGAACATTCTTAGGAATATTTTCAGCCCAAAATCGGCCAAAAACTAAAATTACCAAGCCTTGGTCTGAGAAAAGATATTCTTGTAAAAAAAGAGCGTATTTAAAATTTTATATTGTTAAACTTCTATAAACAGACGTGTATTGATGCTTACCCTGTTTCAAAAATTGCATCAGTTATGTAACTCCATGATTGTGTTTCACCTTGTCGTAGAAAAAGGACAACGCTATCCCACACCAAACTGTCGAAGCCCACAAAAAACTTATGTGGCCAACTCCAATCCGAAAGGATGTAGTTGTGTGCCGATGGATCCTGCATTCGAACCCAAAAAGTAAACGTCATATCCGGTTGAAGATCGAAGGCCGGTATTGTAGCATAAGATGAGCCACGCAAGTGCAAAGATCTGCGTCCGTCTACAGTTTGATAAGCAGCGTTAACCAATCTGAAAGTAAAAGAAATGTGTTGCAAGTTATAATGTAAAGGAAGATACGAATCTGGTTCTGTTTAAGACTCGGAAAAATTTTCTTTTTTTGGAACTTTGGTGAAAGGGGAACCTCCGCTGAAGAACGTTAATTCTTGGTCTCAAATTAAACTCTTATTAAGTCTATGTCCATTTTAGCAACTTAAACTTGATAAGTCTATCGTTATCACTAATGCCAAGTAATTTGTTTTGATTTTTTCAACGGTTTGAAAATCCCGGGATCCGCCATTTTGAAATGTAACGTGTTACAGTTGCAATGCCAGGCCCTTTTGTTCACTGCTATGGTATTTATTGAGAGTGGAGACTGGCACTGCAACCGGAACTCGGTTAATCTGTTTCCTGAAGGGTAACCCAGCATCTACATGAAACCGAGGCCAAGATTGTCCTGGCACAGTTAGAGAAGTGGAAATTATTGTTATAAGAAAGAAACTTGTTAACGTGTCTATTATTTCCACTTCTCTTACTGTTTCAGGACAGCCTTAGTCTCGGTTTCATGTAGAAGCTTGATATTTCGAATTTAGAGTTAGACTTTAAAGATCTTGCAGAAACTTAAGGGTTATAGTTTCTTGGAAAACTTGAAAGTGAAAAAAATATTCTCGACAACGAACTCAAACTTGTACACAAAACACACCTTCTTTCTGCAGTGTAAAGTACACTCTCGTTTAAGTGCATATGTAGTGCAAATCTAATTACTTCAGTGGATAGACCTTGCTAAATGAGGAACATTTAGCGGCAAAGAAAATGTTGATAAAACTGTTCGAGCGATCTGAGTTCATAGCTAAAAATATAAAAACGTTTTTAAACAGATCTAAAATAATAAAAAAAATTAGCTCTAAACTTTCGATCGATGTATAACTTCGCAAAGTTCATGAAGCATTCTAAAAAGCTATTGTTCGTTACCCTCCAGGGAGGTAATTAGTGGAACATAAACCCTTGGGAAAGGGTCACGTTCGTTTACAGTGTTCTTATCTAAAAAAGAATGTAACGACTCGAGGAAAAGCCTTTTGTTTTTGTTGTTCACGCCTGTTTCGAGAATGTTGACGTAATTTAGATAGATATCGTGGCCGGTTTCTGCATGTTGCTTAATTGCAGAGTAAATATTATTGTTTGTCCCGGGCTTGTGCTCGACCCCCCGTGCCTTCCAGTTCAGGGCTCAAAGTGGGCGACCAACTGGTCGCAAATGCGACTAACTTTTTTAAAAATGCGTCTAAAAAATCGAAGTTAGTCGCATGATTGCGCCTAACGTAAATACCGATGTGCGATTGAAAAACCGCAGCAAGTTTTCCACATTCACGAAGATAAAATGTCTACAAATGATGGTGAATCGTTTTCGTCTTTTGTAAAAGTTGTAAACTTTCTCTTGTCTGGTTTTTATTAATTTTTTTGATCCACATTTGTCGGTGATCGGCATGTGGTAATGGCCTTGCAACCCCGTCGTTGCCCCGCTACACAATTAGATACTTCATTTATGTTCCCTGAAAGAGTTCACACATATACCTCTGCCTAAGATAACTCAAGGCTCGGAGTCAACCAACAATGGCGGGGCAACAGAGCTTGACCTCGTTTTTCCCGGCAAGCAGAAGGTATATGTTCTAGTTTTTTGCTTTGTCTACCAGCTATTCCATTTTCCACGGACACATTTTTTCTTTTTATTTATTGTTTTAAACCTCTAAAATCTTAAACTTGTAGCAAATTGCCCACATTATCGAGTGTGGCTTCTTCTTCCGAGTCTACCGACCCGACCACATGTACAGCTGATAACTCTACTCCACCAGCACCGAAAAAAAAAAAATCACCCTACATATTACGCTGGAGTGGGATGCGGCAAGGGAGGTGATGTTGTGAAAATTTTGCAAAAAATTCCCAGAGCAGTCGAAATCCAGTGCGTCATTTGCGAGGGAAGGCAACAACATGTTTAAACGCGAGACACTTAACAAACATTCAAAGAGTAAGACCCACATTTATTGCAGAGAGAAATATGTGTGCCGTGCAAACGCCATCAACACCATCGAGACTCTATCTCTTTAGTTACTGAACAGAGTAGTATTATTTTTATACAGTACTTTCTTCATTTGTTGGCTGGTAACAGTTTCTGAAATAAATATCCTTTGGTTCTTGACTGCAGATACTTACTGGCCGACCGTTTTCAGGGCGTGTTCATAACTGCTGATGTTATTTTTGCCGAAAAATATCGAAAGCTGTAGTAAAGGTGAAAGGAAATAAATGAAAAATTTGAACTAAAATCATATCATCTTGTTGTACACCTTGTATATTCATTTTTGCGATAACTTTTGAGCCTTTGCGCCAAAAACTTTGGAAATGCGCCTAATTTTTGAACGTTAGTTTTACCTTTCCCCGACATATGTCAAAGGGCATGTCCTGCACGCTACTTTATACACGATGCCTTTTTATCGGCCGGTCTTTAGGTTTCTTGAAGATATTTTAGAATGCTTCATGAACTTTGCGAAGTTGTATAGTTTGATTCTCTGAAGAAAACCGCAGAAGGTGGTCAAAAATTTAGAGCTGATTTTTTTATCATTTTGGATCTGTTTAAAAACGTTTGAAAATGTTGTCAATAATTTAAATTTCTAAAGTTATTAAAATCTTCAACTGATGACGACAAGAGTGGTTCCGACAAGTTTGAATTTTTTTCAAAATCTGCTGCCAATCCATAACCTTTGAATGTCATTTAAGCCAAAGTTGGGCTGCTGATGTTTCTCAAGGTAGATACACCATCAGTCAAAGTTTTGTTCAAATTCATCCAGTGATAATGTATTGGTCGGAACCACTCGTTGCGTCGTCAGTGGAAGACATTAAATGTTTCAAAACATAAATACAACTATTAATATATTAAAATATAGTAAGAACTGTAAAAGACGTTGACAAAACATTTTCACCGTTTTTGCTCATTCAGAGAGAGAGAGATAGTTAAAGATGTTTAAGTGGCTACATACGTAACGTCTTGATCTGTTCCATCTAATTTCCAATGTCCAATGAGGTCAATTGAGGACACTATAGAATTATAAAGAAAGCAAGTAAATTCGTCAATTTACAATCGCAAGCATAAATTATATTTGATACAAATGAGAATCGAACAGCTCTCATAGAGTACGGCTTGAAGAACCACAAACCTTTTACTCGGAAACACTCCTTTCTTTTGCAGTAACTCTTATACATATACACTTATGTTTTACCACGTTGAAGCACATTTATATTTTAGCATGGACAACTGGAAACAAACAACGCCCCCCAAAACACGGAAAGAAAATAGTATAACTGGTTGGTTCAAGGCTTATAACTCAAGGATTTACGGAACAACAGTACTAGTCAATATAAAGGACTGAAAATTCCTTTCGAGATCTCCCACCATGGGCCTACGGCTTAACGTCCAGTTTCAAAAAAGACACAAAGGTCTCACTGTTTGCAGAAACAAAATTCATTAATTAACTCTTCTCAAGCGGGGTAAGAAAAAAAAAAATTACACTGAAAATGTTTGTTCTAGCTGCATGCTCATACCCATGCTACCATGTTGGTAACTTGGTAATTTCATACTGAGCTGGTATGTTTAAATTTAGAGATGAAAAGAAGTTTTAATTTGAAAATATATACTTACTGTGAAAGGTTATTTCTTCCAGGGTAAGTGCTTTGCCGAAAAAAGTTAAATCCTTGGTATGTCCATGCGATTTATCGTCCAAGTCTCTGTTATACCCTATGTCGTACACCGCGTGATTATTGGTCATGTAGGTCCAGCTACCCGCGAAACTTGAATAAACTTCGGTACCCTTGAGCAAACCGTTCACGTAGCCAGCAGCTATTTTCGTGCTATTGTTCCATGTCACCGCAAGATAGAACCAAGTTTGATTCGAAACTCGAGCTCTGAAATTGTTTAAATTATAATTATATAAAGTGGTTTTCAGTTATCATTTTTCATAATTCCGACGCAATTGCTTTCAGTGTTCGCCAAACTTTAAACTTAGCTTTGGGATTCAAGGACCTTATTTCTTTCGTACTTGGTATAATGTAAGGTCAGTGTAGAAAGGAAGGGCAGAGGATTGGGTTGAATGATTGGTATTGGGGGGCGGGGGGGTGGGGGCGAGCTGGGGTTGATGGGCCTACTAAATGTGCCTTCCAAACAAGGAAATTATTTTGAAAACAAAGAAAATAGTAAAAAAATGTAAGGATGTATGATAGTTTTTCATTTTCTCCAAAAGGGTGAGTCATGCAACACTGGTTCGACTAGCATATCAATAGTTTCATCCACTGGGACGTTTGTAAACAGCAACGAAGCAGCCTTCTTGAATGCTGGCAAATTTGAAAATTTCTCAAATTGTGTACTCATTTATAGAAAGAGGTTAGAGTTTCTCGTTTAAGTGTATATATCGAAATCATGGAACTAAGTTTATTAGAAAAGTTTTGGAAAAAGAAGAATAGGGTCGTTTATTTCATTAAAGTAACTCTTTTTTGTTGCTGAGATATTAAGGTTTTTCAAATATGCCAATCTACCAAAGTTATGACGTCATATAGTCGGGAATTTAATGAAACATGTTACAAAACAATTGTCAAATCTATATCACGTGTTTGTATTAGGTTATAGTGCAAAGTTTCAGGATCAATGATCTTGTATTTCAGGAAATATTATTTTTGTTTTGTAGTTTATCCTATTAGATTCCCGACTTTGACGTCACAATTTTGGTAATTTGCTTATTTGAAAAACCTTAAAATCTCAGCAACCAAAAAAAGTTATTTTAATGAAATAAGCGAAATTCTTCTTCTTTTTTTAAAAAACTTAATAACAGACTAGGCCCCATGCACGGTTCCGATCTTCAGGTTTAATCCATGCAGCAACTATAAATCTGTAAGCTGTGGAACAGAGGAAGGGACGCGTTGGCAAACAAGCTTGTGAGTCCCGGGTAATCTGCAGATGTGCGAATCGATTGAGCCTCGGGTTTTAGGTTTAACGTTCCTGCGGTTTTTATCATGCTATGCGCTTTATCAACTAACATTGCAAGAACAAACTGGACGTGTAATATTAGGTGAATTTGGAATAAGTAAGAAAAACATTTCTTTAAATAATGAAATTAAGAAGGCATCAAGTATTACCTCTTTTTTACTTTACTTAAATCATTCTTACTATCTTAAAGTGTCTATGACATGAAATATTTTGATATATCAGCGAATAGACCTTGCTAAATAAGGAATAGCGGTGGGATTTTTTTTTTCAAAACAAGTTTTCAGTTTTTTGAAATCTGCTGCCGATCCGTAACTTTTGGATAAATCTAAGCCAATTTTGGGCTGATAATGCATCTCAATGTTTTCTTTAGAACAGTTACTAATTTTCGTTTAAAACTCGTCAATGTACTTGTTAAGCTAGGTTTGATGGAAAAACCAAAATTTTCACAGACATAACACATACAAAATAAAACAAAAATATCAAAGTTCCTATGACATGCACTTTTTTGTTGTGTCAGCTAATAGACCTTGCTAGATGAGGAATAGCAGTAGAGGAAAGTTTCAAAATCTGTTATGGTTCTGGAGATAGTAACGTTTAATGTTTTCAACTGATGACGTCAGTTGTTGAACAGGCAAGTTTTCAGTTTTTTGAAATTTGCTGCGTAATTTTTGGATGAATCTATGCCAAACTTGGGCTGATGATGTATCTCGATATATTCTTAAGAATAGTAACCAATTTTCGTTTAAAGGTTAAAAATTGGCAGCAGATTTAAAAAAACTGAAAATATATGCCTGTCCAACAACTGTTCAATGTCATCAGTTGAAAACAATAAAGTTAATATATTGAGAACCACAACAGAATTTGGCAAAATATTTTCACCACTCTTCCTCATTTAGAAAGGCCGGGTCTATCCACTGATGAAACAAAACATTTCGTGCCATAGGCACTTTAAAAGAACATAAGTACTGTGTTCTCCTTTTTCCCGCTTTTGCACACTTTCGCTTACGCCTCTAGCTTTTCACTCTCGGCTTTCGCTTTTATTCGCTGTCTTTGCTTTTCTTGTTCAAAAAGATAATTCTGAATCGAACTCGTTGTACTCAGTTTATTTTGTCCTGCCCTAACAGTTGTAGTCTGTTTGTAATTAAGTATATTGCATCTACATTACATATTAGATTCGAGTGAGGTCTTACCACTGGAACAGAGTATAATCCAAGTTTCGCTGATCTACAGCATCAACAAAGAACCCCATAAACCCACAAAAAGGAAAGAGAACAAATCCCTGACCTCGGTAGGATTCGAACCCACGACCTACGACTGAAACAAATCTACATCGCTCTAACCAACTGAGCTATGGGCCAGCTAGAACTTTCGTCGTGGATTTAAGGACAGCACAGCTTAGCCCAGGCCAGTACTCTAATAATAGCTATATTGTATCTATTTAAGGTGACCCTCTTCAAAAAGCTTTCGGCCTCTTTTGGGTCTACTGCCTAACTTTTATATATCAGTTTTTTAATATATATTGTTACGACACAAAAATAGATGATTTTAGTTTTTGAAATAATTCGTATGTTTTGACAGCTTTTGCATTGACCTTAGCTACTCGAAAATAATAAATAGCTCCATTAGTTTAATTATTTAGTCTCGTTACAAAGAAATAAAAGGAAACTAGGTAGATTTGTAAAAATGTAAACAACACAGAGTAGTTTTAGCTCAATAACAAAAGTGACTTTCTGCTTAGTAATCACCAATGCTACTTTCTGTATTTTACATTTTGTAAACTTTGATAGATCACAGCTTACTTATTTTGCACTTTATATAAAACTATAGAATGCTTTGAGAATCAAAACGGATAGCCAAACGTAGAATCTAACATAATAGCCTTTAAGTTTAGGATTGTAGTATTAGATTTAAGTTTATTAACTGTCGAATAATTGTAATTCTGTTGTAGAAAAAGTGCATTAAGCCCGTCTAGTCAGCTAAAGATTAGAAATTGATATGAATTGAAAACTACCTATAGTTATTTAAAATAGTCTGAAGAATGTACAAAAAGAGTAGCATTTGACTAGTGGAGATGTAGAAAAAGTAACAAGCAAGAATAAAGCGAAGATAAGAAACCGAAGAAAGGCTGCTGATCTTGTTAACCCATGGTATTGGTGCTCGTGACAATATGACATGAAACTCAGTTCTATATCATTAAGGAACCTACCCAAGCGGAAACTGTGCTTTTATAATGTTTCTCTTTTTCTTGTTCCGCAAACGAAACTCGAAATTATCTTGATTTATGTCAAAAGCAAATTTTGCAGGATGGCGCCAGTTGGAAAGGATACGAAACTTTGGCGATGGAAGTTTTTGAAGCCTAACCCAAGCTGAAATCGTCATGTCTGGTGTTAGATCAAACGCCGGTATGGTACTGTAGGTGAAACCATTCAAGTAGAGGGCCTTACGTCCGTCAATAGTTTGGAAAGTGGAGTTGTGCAATCTATAAAAATACCAAGCCAAAGTATCTGGTAAGTTTTAAGGCAGAGGTTTTGACGTTCCTTAAGTATTCAACACATGTGATCTAAAATATATGAGACTAAGCAAAACATATTAACTACAAGTCAAAATCATAACTATAACAAAAATAAATACAATTGTCATATATATTTCTATCCATCTTATCTGTTTAAATACGTGCGTTTGTCGCAGGCGCGGGTTTAGGGGAGGGGCCGGTCGGGCCGCAGCCCCCCACCCCCAACTTAGTGGAACAACTAACTTTTATATTGGGCATCAGGCTTTATAAAATAACCCCAGTGAATCTTGCGCGCTTATTGGTCGTGTACGCAAAAAGCGTGCTCTGTAAGAGAGTACAGGGAACGCTTTTGAAAGTGTCACACAGCACTGAATTAATCCGCTGCCATATTTATTGCTTGAAATAGCCAATCGTAGAAAAGATGTTAGCCAGTGACAACATACAAAATTA
>JAOBRD021125146.1:0-10998 GCA_027575215.2 Hydrozoanthus sils | reverse complement strand
GGATAAAATGAAAATAATAACTATTTATCACACATAAAAAAAGACCATTAATGAATTTCACATCCCGATTCATTGCATTCCTTTGTTTAAGTTTCATGATTACATTTTATACTCTGAACTGGCTTATAGACCTTTTTCAAATTCAGGATCCTAAGAAAGTGAAGTGTGGAAGAAATAATGCAAACATCATAATTAACAAGTTGTTCCAGCTGTACATTTAAATACCAAATCCTAGTAAAGTTTACGAGCTAGGTCGAATTTTGCATTGCTATGAAGAAACTCAACTTTTCTAGACGTTTTACTTTAGGATGAACACATGCAAAATCTACATTTGAACTCAAACTAACTTATTAGTAGTTATAAGTTTCCTTTCCCAGTCGCAACAGTAAAGTAGAGTAGTTCTAGTTTAAGTTGGGTGGTCAGAAAATCCAACAGGTTTTACAATCCAATTATAGGAATCTGCGGGGCTACAGATTAAAGTCCCTATAAAGCTTAATTTTTTCACCTTTTAGATTAAAACTGTTGTCATCTAAGAACTCGAAATTCGAACGAAATAAAAATTTCCACGCCCTAAGTATGCTTTTTAACCAAAAAAATATTGGAATGTAAGTTTTGACCGAGCAGTCCGGGGACTGGTAACCTGTGACGTAGCAGCAGTGAGCTGTGTGGATTTTGTTTAACATTTTCATTGCTATTAAAAAAGATAAGACAATTTTTATGTCAAACAATTTTAAGGATAATTCTTTAATTAAAGTTATAACAATGTGACTATTGTAGCTAACCAGAATCCAATGTTTTGAGATAAAAAAAAATTGTCTCTGCCTCATGCCTCATGCTACGTCAACATTGCACGTTTCAAGCCTAAAAAATATAACAGGAACAGCGAGAAACTGTTTTATTTTCAATAATCGCTACTATTAAAAGGTTCTAATTTTCATCTGCAAATTAAAAATCTAAGCTTAATAGGGACTTTCACGTTCTTATCCGAGAAGACACGAAGGACTAATTGTCTAGTCCGCAGATAATGGGGCAAAGGTTGACTTTTCCCTTCAGTTATCTTACGACCCTGAGTGAAGGTTCGGTTAGGAATCGAACCCAGCCCCCCCGCACAACAGACAACCTGGGCTAAACTGGGCTGAAACTACACAAGATTTTAAAAACATGACTGGGTTGATACAAGGGTAAAATCTTACCTGAATATTTTTTGCACAATCTCATGTGTTAGTTGGCCGTCATGCTTGTGCACGTAAAGTGAGACGACATCTTCCCGTCCATCACCTGATTCCAAATCTTCCTGCTCCATCTGCGAGTTAAACCTCACGTCCTCCACAGATACGGAGGCGCTGTCGCTCTCTGGACTCGGTAAAATATATTCACCTAACTTGGCAAGAAGGAGCTTTGCAACCTTTTCAAACAAAGTTGGAATTAGTTTTACTTGGAATTAATGCACGCGCGGGGCTTAGTACAAAACTGTACGAAAACGAGGCCCCAGGGATACTTTTCAAAGAAACGCTGAAGCGAGTTATAACCTTTCCCCCGGGGCTGGTTTTAGTGTACTTAGTTCGATACCTGACCCCACACAAGTAATTTCAAAATTTATTCTATCGATATGCTGTGTTTTGAAATCACCTTGTCAATTAAGATGTCAAATGTTGTTTCCCTCGAGAAATCATTGACTTGAGAAAATCACTATTAAGACGACAAGAGTGCTTCTGAGATTAAGTTGCTAGGTAAAACAGACTTTTAATGTTTCTTATGGAGAAAAAGCACATCCAGCACAAGAAAGAGACAGGCAGTACATCCTGTTGTTCGCCATGCTAATGGATTAAAGAAAATACGTTTCTCAAGGCTGCTTTTTATGGCCCATGAACTTTGCAGGAAGGGGCATCATATCATTATTCTATATCAATTTATTTAACAATTATCCCCCAAAGTTGAGGTGACTAGAGCAAAATATCTGTAGCTATCGCTATCGACATTTCCATGCACAATACCTTCAAAAAAGGCTGTAGATTATCGTGTTGACTGTAATCTGAACCAAGAAATTGATAAGCAGCTTCAGGTAATGACAAGCTTTGACTCCTTTCCACATCAATCAAGGGGAGAGCCGTGCGGAGGAGTTTGACGACAGTCAGCACTGAGCGGGGTGGGATGTGGCGACCTATTAACTGGGCCAGCAATGTAGACACCATGCAAGGTTCGCTTAGAATTGCTTCGCCAATTTTACTCCTGTGTAAAGTTAACATTTCGTTTCATTCACTTGTGTTTGGCTTTGTAAATGTCAGCACAGCACAACAATACTTTGGAACAAAATTCCTTTTCGAATGCAAAGAAACGTTTGCTGTAATAAATGTACACCAAAGTAAATAATGATCATCAAAAACTAACCAACCCACAAAATCACATGAGAAGAGCTGCAAATTCAAAGTTCAAGGATTTGTCCAGGTATACACGGAAAAAGTTCTTCAAGGAATCCTAGACCTTGATCAATATATCCAAAGTTTAAAGAAATCAGGTTTACCAAGTGTCGTGAAAACTGATTATATACATACTTGGCAATGTTCCTGAGCAGGTCTAGGATGTACCGCAAAGGGTCATTAACCCCGGAGTGGGTCCTTCTCTTTTCTTCAAACACACAGTTGAGATAGTTAGTTAGCAGAGTTGAGACTTGGTAGGCAAGACCGGACCACTCAATATCGCTGGCACAGTAATCTGAAGAAAAGATATTAAAAAAAGAGTTTACCAAGGTTATGTTTGTAATGTGTTTGTCATATTAATCCTCAAATGATTCAGTATGCAAGCTTGCAACTTGATATTAAAGTTAGAAAGTGCTCCTCAAGTTGAATGCTCAGAAAATATTCCGATACGGGAAGCTACTGGCTGTCTCCTGTTTGTTATATTAATCCTTTCTAGCTTCCAATCCAGTTCACATCGGGGAAATGAAAGAAATGCAGGTTCATTTCTCCATTTTCATCATTTTTTATTCATTCTGTTATTCTTTCTAACATGGAGGAAGGAGAGAAGACTTGCATTCCTATTAAGGTAGTTTGCAGTAACGAAATAGTAGAATTCTCGAAACCAAACGACTTTTTCATTTTGATACTACGAAGAAAAGCAGGACGTTGACAAATTTGGGGGAACAGAGGTATTATATAGTGTTGTGAATAAAGTGCAACATAATTTATGTAACACATTCGCATTTTAGCCCATACTACTTTCCATACAGTGCACATTAGGAATTGAAACTTGGCAAGAGCATTTTTCCATTTTTGCAACTATTTCCTAAAAACAAGGGAGAAGTTGAGAATCCTTTCTTGCGTTCCATCTCAGATGTCTTGTAGTTCTCAACACCCAACCAACGTATTATACTGATACTGCAAAGAAAAGCAAGATGTCGATAAAACTTGTTTGAGAGACAGCATTAGTGTTGTGGGTTGTATTGTATTCTGCTATTTATCTTAATGATAAAACGGCCATAATACCATGCTGTTAGGTTCTGAAAAGGAGCGCGAAATGAAATCTGCAAACCTTGTTCCTCTTCCCACTCCACACAACAATTAATGAGAGTTTGGAAGCCAGCCCAGGCCTGAAGTGCCAGCATCTTCTTCTGCTGGGATCTATTCCGCCTTAGCGCACACAGTTGGTCCAAAACAGTCACAAGACCACAACGAACAACACAGTGTCCCTCATACCATGTAAAAGGACTCACAGACACTAACAACATGCTGTCACTGTAGACAGCGAGGTTTGTGGCTGCAAACTGAACAACTGCTTGAACTACGCTTGAGAACTCGTCTCGCACTTCACCTACCAGCCCACCACACTCCAGCTCGTCCGTTCTGTGAAATTAAAAATGGTCTTATCACTTATCACATTTCAACTAGAAATCTGCCAATTTTAAAGACAGTTGTTGAAATCCTTTAAAAGACCATTTATTTGCTTACCTCGAAAAGTAGAAACGAACGGTTTTACTCGTTCTACGTTTTGAATTAGTTGTTGAAACCCTTAAAGTGGCAATTTTTCAGATCTTGTAGACATGAAACGAATGGTGTCACCCCTTCCATTTCTTAAGCAGCTGTAAAACCCTATTGTTGGTTTTCATCTGACGTCATAGCGGCCATGTTGGTGCCCTTGAACAAAAGAATTTTGGTGATTTCTTTTGTTTTGGACATCAACATGGCCGCTTCACCTTTTGCCTTTGACATCTCTAGGGAGAGCGTGATAACCAAGAATAAAGTGAACAGTCATTCTGCTTCTTTTAAAAAGTAGAAACGTTTGGTAGTATCAGTTAAACCTGCTAAAGTAACTTGTGTAATGTTACCTCTTATGTTCTTTATTTTGAGATTTAGTAAATGTCCAATCAGAGTTTAAATATGTTGGGCAAACTTGACTCATGCTTTTTTCAAACCCACAAACATTTTAAGTCTAATACAAGCAAATGTATTGTTTGTTTCACAAAAATAGCTAGGAAAGCGGAACCTGCATATGCAAGATATATACATTTAACTCCTTAAAGTCCAAGCCCAATTGAAGTAAAACAATTTTTACCTAGTGCCTTGGACTAAGATAGAAGCAACGACCGTCAGCAAATGGGGAGCCTGGTCTTCAAAGTTTGAGCACTCCACCACAAGCTCCCTCACATGCTGAAGGGACTGGACCCGATAGGCGCCTCGTTCATTGCGTACAGCAGCTGCATCAAGGAATTGGGAGCACAACACCTGAAAACAAAAAAAAATCCGTTGCGGGTTTCTTAAGCAAGCAAGACAGGAGCAAAACAATAAAGTTTGTCAAAGTCGGCCTCAATACAACTGTTAAACAAGTCAGTTATGTGAAACCAAAACATTCCTGAGCCTACAAAGAGTAAGAACAAAAACAACGTTTTAAAAGTCTAATCCTTAGGTTCTTTCTAGAAAATTAATTACATAGATTCTGATTTTGCCGTTATCGATTTAACAAGCATTGTAAGCTGATTTCTTTCGGAGACCTTTTATTTGTTTGGAAACCGGTGCAGATAAGTGTAAAAAGTTGTAATCAATAAGTTATTATTTCTAGATCTTTTCAGAACACGTGTGACAACACAAACTAAACCCAGAAAGTGAGGCCCTTTTTTGTTTTCATAGATCATGGCCTGGTTCAAATATTACACTTTATGCAAAAAGGACAGCCACACCGACGATGACGGCTATATTTTTTGTTTTTCCTTTTCGACCATGTCTGGTTCGTTTTCCCCCTCTTTTGTCCTAGTGACCCTTTGTGAACAGAAAAAGATTGAAGCTCTTTCCTTAAAGATAAAAGAAGATTGAGAAGATTTTGTGTTTATCGTTCCCGTAGTCGTCAGAACTCCAAAATTGAGCTTTTCACGTTGTACTTTTCAAGACGACAGAGTGCAGGTGGCCAGCGCGGTGCATTCCAACGTGCAGCTACTGTATTCACTATTGTACTCTGCCGTCATCGGCGTCGACGTCCTCGTTGCGTAAACTCCCTATTATATTGCGATCGGCGTTCTAGCTTTCTTCCATCCAGTTATAAGTATATTCTTACCCAAACAACAAAATAGAAACAAACGAAAAAGCGTTACCGTTTTTTCAGGGTCACTGCCGACGAAAGTAAAAATTTCGTCAAGAGTTGAATAGAAAGCGTCTTTCTCGTTGTCAGAGTCTCCTTCATCATGGTTCAATACTTCAACGTTCTTCCGCTGAACAGCAGTTCTCCACCTCTGAAGTCTCAATACGTCCTGTATCCCCTCTTGCACTGCTTCAAACGTTCTTTGCAGCTGAGGAGGTGCAGACATCGAGCGCATAAATCCTGGAGACTTTGGAGCTTCAGTTTCCTTTTCAGCATCTTTGTTCCATTAAAAAATAAAAGAAACCAATCATTTTCCTTAGATTATCCTGAATAAGGAAGATTTCATTTGGATTGCAATAAGAAGTAGTTCTTGTCTTTATACTTGGCTAAGTCGGTGGGATCTCTGACTGCCATGGGCGAGGCCCCAGGTTCGATCCCAGCCTTGCCAAAGGTTGAACATTTGATTTTTTTATGTTTTTACGTTGGTTTGTCAAAGGATCAGCACTAGGACTTTTACCTTCGATCAAACTGGATTTAAAAAAATAACAACAATAATGTCTATTTGCGGGTACTTAACGGTTAAATGTTAACAGCGCATAACATTGCTATTTTAACAGTTATTTTAAGATCAAGTGTTTTAAAAGCACGTTAGATTTACACAAATTATATTTGGCTTAGAGATATCGAAGAGCTTACAAGATGAGCACGTCATAAAGCGGTAAGTCAGGAGAGCACTGGGAAATTATTTAAAAAGTCACTACATATCTCGGCCTTGCTTGAAATCCGTGACGCATACCGAAAAGCGACAAAGAATGAACAGTAGTGGGCAATTTATCTATGGGATGATTGGGACTAATGTTCGTCACCCCTTTGGGGGCTCTACCGTTATAATTATATGTAACCCTTGAAATATGCTGCTTTTAACACTAACAGTTGTCTTCAAAAGTGAATATTCTTAGTTGTGAGAAAGTTTTAAATACTCCAAACCCTGAGACAAAGGTGCTTGTTCTTGGGATGGTTCATAAAAAAACAAGCAGCCGCCATTTTTCGAACCGTTGATGGTTTGTTTGCTTGACAAGTTCCAATTTTCCTTGAACATTCAGGAATCGTTTTAGGATATCAGTACATAATTGAGTATGGAACAGTTTACGTTTCTATTGAAAAAAAATGCGTTTAATATCGGAACAGTATCTTAGCTGTTTCTCTATCAAATGTTTCTAACGATTAAAAAGTGGAAAGACCTCGACTGCCGGAATGAATTAAATACATCCCAATAGTTGCCCGTGGATGGCACAGATCATCCTGAATAAGGACTAACACCTTTGCCACAACTTAAGTACAATTATTTTAACCGTTTATCAAATGTCTGAAATACCTGAGGGTTGAGTAACACTTGATGTGAAGGCTCCATGAGAAACGCTTCGTTCTGGATGCCCTTTCGATAATTGTGATCTCATTGTGACATTGCACAACAACTCTCCCAGCTCAAGAATGGAAAACAGAAAAGCTTTTGTGGCAGGCATAACGACTGCATTATCGTCTTCCTCTGTCATCGTTTTCGAATCTACTTCCAGACGCTGACTATTGGAAGAGTACAAAACATCTGTTAGTAACAACAGCAACATACATTGAAATATTGCTTAGGCAGGGTAGTTTTGATATTAACACAAAACGCTAGGAAAGATAAAGGTTTCAGAAAACAGAAATGTGTTTATTTTTATCATCAACTATGTGTGAGTTTTATCAGTTAAATGAAGTTATCTGAGCCGTATTTGTGAGCCTATTTAACTTGGCCAGCAACGTATACCTGCAAACCAAAGAAACGGAATATATCAGTAAAAAGTATTGTTTTCTCATTCTACCCATGTGGCTGACTCTTCTGTGCATGAACAGTAAGTATCGTATGTGAATGACCAGCAAGTATTGTATGTACAGGACCAGCAAATATTGTATGTGCAGGACCAGCAAGTACTGTTTGTGCAGGACCAGCAAGTATTGTATATGTGCAGGACCAGCAAGTACTGTATGTACAGGACCAGCAAGTATTCTATTTGTGCAGAACCTGCAAGTATTGTATGTGCAGGACCAGCAAATATTGTATGTGCAGGACCAGCAAGTACTGTGTGTGCGGGACCAGCAAGTATTGTACATGTGCAGGACCAGCAAGTATTGTATGTACAGGACCAGCAAGTATTCTTTTTGTGCAGAACCTGCAAGTATTGTATGTGCAGGACCAGCAAGTATTGTATCAGCAGGACCAGCAAGTACTGTATGTGCAGGACGACCAGCAAGTGTTGTATATGCAGGACCAGCAAGTACTGTATATGCAGGACCAGCAAATATTGAATGTGCAGGACCTGCAAGTACTGTATGTGCAGGAACAGCAAATATTGTATATGCAGGACCAGCAAGTTTTGTATATCCAGGATCAGCAAGTGTTGTATATGCAGGACCAGCAGGTTTTGAATGTGCATGACCAGCAAGTACTGTATGTGCAGGACAAGCAGGTTTTGAATGTGCATGACCAGCAAGTTTTCGTTTTCATTCTACTCCTATGACTGTTCTCTTCTTTCTCTTTCCCATCATCTCCTCTGTGTCAACCCACACCAATTGCCCGCGAGTGTAGTCCACTGCATCTACCTCAAAACCTAAGTCAAAATATGAGTCAGTTATAAACCACTCACATCAACTTGCCAACAGCCTGTTCCTGTTCCACGGGATCAAACTCGACTCTGTGCAGGTTACTGAGCAACTCCAGGTCTTTTGTTTTTGACTGAAATAAAAAGACATTATTTTTAGTTACTATGAACGAATAGCTCCTCTACACTATTAAAAGCTGTCTCACTTTTTACGAGACTATGAAATTAGTCACAGAAATCTTGTGTTATTGCGAACAAAGGAAAAGTGCCATAAATGTTTAGTGAAAAATACGGGCATAGTTAAGAAGAACGAATAGAAAGCAACGCAATCTGATTTTTATCAATTTACTATTAAACTACTGTTGTTCATGAGCTACTATATGAACGAGTAGGGCAACGCCATATGGCAACGATCCTTTCGATCTTGTGGCAATACAGTACAGCGATTAGGGTTGTTCAAAGGCTGGTTATTTTTAAACCGGAGTTAAGCAGTAATCTTCTCTAAGGCAAGGCTTAAAGATCTTATAAAATACTGTTTACAGTCTCTGTTGGAACCAAGAACGTTCATCGTTAATCGGCTATTTAACAACTGGGCCCCGTAAGTATGGTGTGAAACAAAAAGCTGTCACATGCTGTCGAAATACTAAATATTTTAAATCCCGCTCGAACAAACTCTTTGAGCCATTCAGCTTTAACCCTATCGATGAGTTAATACTGTTATTGCTATAACCTCTTGAAGGTGATATTCGTTGAAGAAGGCAGCACTTGGTTGCAGTCGACCTAGGCGAATTTCTTCCACTTCACGAGACCACTGCTGTTCTAGATCAGCTATTGCTTGAAGTTGCCGTATGAGAGCATTAATTTTCTTGAATGTTTCCTGCATAACCATAAACAGAAACTTGTAGTCGTCACTTTTTTTCTCCTTAGCTTGCAGCAATGGCAATCTTGCGATCAAGTCTGACAGGCCAAGATGCTTTACGACGGCGCTAAGGACAACTTCTTCAATCTTTTCAAGTTTGAGAGCTGCCTTAATACTTGGACGAATTGTTGGTGGAACACTGTAGGCGATTTCTCGCAGAGTTTGAATGACCTCAAAACTCAACTTAATCCTTGCACTTTCCTTGGGATTTCCATCAACGAGTGCTGACACGTTAGAAGCAAGCTCCGGACTTATTCTGAACTTTATCCCACAGGCTGAGGATGGAACCGACATATCTGTCTTGTTTGGCCACACACATCTTTAAAAAGAGAAAGAAATTGAACACTTTAGAAAATCAAAGCACTGTTCGCAAAACTCGCTGAAATACAATGCAATGTTTATTAACGCCTCTCTCGATAAAATAAGGCTCATTTCATTTTTTCCCTTCTTCAATTCTTATGCACAAAAATGCTCCCACTGCTACTTTCTTTTTTTCCCCGATTATCTTATCTACTTTTGTCCCTCTTTTCCATTACTCCATTTGGTACACCATGAAGTACGCTTACTTACTTCTGCAAGAGTTTAGACTTCAGCAGATGCTGGCAGGCCCGTTCCTCCGCTGTAGTAACAGGACCTTGGTACAGAACTACCATGAAGCTGTAAGTTAACATGGACAAACCAAATGCAATGTCCACAAGAAGCGGCAACTCACTTTGCTTTTCTGCAGAGTCCTACAAAGATTTTTTGCTCTCGTTAAATATGGAACACAAAGGAGGTTTTCTTGAAAACAGCTGTCAAAATCATTTACCGTTACAGTTGTCATTATTATTTCTACCACTTTTTGATTATTACTTTTAACTTTTATTGTAATTGCAGTAATGGTATAAAGGAGCACCTAGAAGGTTTGCTAACTGCTACTTTATGAGCTTCATAACAGATGCAGAACCCTGCATAAAGAACGCCTTGGAATACGGACGAGACGTCGTTTCGTATTGCAAATTCTTCAGTAAGCGATTTATTTTCTGTACATATAGAAAGTTCTAAACATCATTGTCATAACTACATAATAGTATGGAATGGAAAATAAAGATTACTATGAGATACTACACTCGTCGAAAAAACCTTCCTGTAAACATCTCTCCCCATTTAAAGATGCAACAAAAAAATCGTACAAAACCATAATAATCACGGGCTTTGTTTTCAAGCTTAGCATATTTAAAAAATCTTTGCTGTAAGGTGTGATTCAGACAACTTACAGTATATTTATTGCTGTTCCAGGTGAAACCAAATTAAATCTTGACAACACACAGCTATTCAGTCTACAACTCTAAACCAAGCATTTACCGTGGCACTAACGATGCAGGCAAATCCCCACACGGCTTTGTCTGGTGTGCCACGTTCTCGGGTGCTCTTCACTTGAAATGAGATAGTAACTGTGTCACTGTCCACCTGAAAACAAAGAAAGAGTAGTATAACTTTAAGCCATCATGTCGTACTTGGGGCACACCCATAGACCAGGCCGCCCATTTTTACAATGGCTTATCCATCGACTAGGCTGTCCTTATCTTACCTTGAGCTCATCCATAGCCTTGGCCATCTTTGCCTTGCACTGGGCACACCCATAGACTTGGCCGTCTTGTCTGACCTTAAGCCGTGGTCACCTTTTTCTTACATTGAGCATAACCTTAGGGACATCCTCTAAATTCTTAGCCCATTCAATCCTAATATAAATACACACCTCAAGGCCAACTATACGAAGGCAAAGTTTAAGAGCATCCTAGCCTTTTATTATTACTATTTATGTATACTAGATTACTTAATTTCCTAGAGAACAATAAAATAATTTTTGACAAACAATTTGGCTTCAGAGAGAAG
>JAOBRD021124938.1:0-11000 GCA_027575215.2 Hydrozoanthus sils | reverse complement strand
AGGTATATTCTGGTTGTTATTTAACGAACAAAATTTTATACTCTCTCTCTCTCTCTCTCTCTCTCTCTCTCTCTCTCTCTCTCTCTCTCTCTCTCTCTCTCTCCCTCCCCCCTTTCTTGTTAGTTTTTATCCTAGTTCCAATTCCCTCACGTCCACCATCTTGTTTTACGGTGGCTTCAACAAACTAAAGAGGAAAAATAGGGACTGCTCGCAGTCTAATTAAACTGGGAAACCAAAACTGAAGAGATGTGGTTTGTTGCAGTTGACAAGTCAGAGCTAGAAAATTGCATTTCATGCCTTGGATAAAAGCCACCTTTAATCGAAAAAGAAGCCTTTTTTAATAGTTTACTGTTAAAAGCTATTTAGCAGAATAGCAGAATGATGCATTTTGGTCCCAGCTGTGGCCAGCAGCTATTTTCAACTCTGATGATCAATGATTCTGAACTTTGATTTATAGCAAATGGAACATCTTCAAGCCTTCATAAAGGATTGTGATCGCAAGATTCAGATTGCCAAGAAAAGGCTTGAAGAGACTCAGGATGACCAAGACAAAACTGAAGAGGTAAAATAATTCACTACTTCAACAGAAAGGATCAAACAGTCTACAACAGGAGCTAAGGTGCAAAAATTGACTCAAGTGACAATTTTAGAGTTCAATATCTAAAACTCTGTTTTTTTCACCATTGTAACCTATAAAAAAATCATAACTTCAATTTAACCTTGTATAAGCAAACACAGGGTTTTTTTTGCCTACTTCTTCTATTTTGAAACTGCCATTTTCTTTTAGGGAGTTGCAGTTTTGATCCATTAAAGAACCACATCCTTAAATGCATTCAGCATTTTAGAGCACACTATGACATTCTGTTAATGATGTACCCATAACAAGTTTTTAAAAGAAAAAACAGTTTACACATGACTTGACTCTTGAAAGGCAACATGTTTTTGCCATGTTAGTTAATATTATTGCTAAGATTACTCTGACAATACTTGGCTTTCAGGCCCAAGTGGTGCATGACTTGGCTGAGCAGATTGGCAAGAAACTTGCAGAGGCTGAAACACTTGGTAAGAAGAAACTTTCTTATAAAGAACTAGAACTTAAAATCTATTTTATTGCATTAAATGGCTGTAAGTTCTGAGTTGCACTAATTCATGTAATTTAATTCCATGGTGTAGAAATTGCCTTTGTGATGATTTGACAGATACATGTATCTTAAAAGCCCAATTTAAAGTAAAAGTAAAGTGGTGCATTTATATAGTGCCCTTTCCATGTACATTCTCAAAGGCGCTTTACAATGATCAGTTTACCCCCATTGGACCGGGAGCATATATAGGCGTCTCAGGCAGCCGCTTCAAGTTGATCCATGTATGCTGGTACTCATTTTACAACCCCGGAGGGATGGAAAGCTGAGTGGCCTTTAGCGGGAAAGAAGGTCACCCAAATTTTTAACGCTCGACCAGGCCGGGGATCGAACCGGGGACCTCAGGATTGGGAGGCAGAGATCTTACGACTGTGCCAACCCCACCGCTTATTTATTTGTTTTTAGCCAGAGTTATTTTCCCCTCAGATAAAAAGGGAGTTCTCCTACATCGAGAGTACTATAGTACAGTGGGAAAACAATTTTTGTTTGCCAAGTCCTCAAAACTTTTATTTGGGCAATAGTCTATTTCAGAATATGCTTCAATACACACAAACAAAACCATCAAGTGCTGGCCATGTTTTTTGAAAAAATGTAATTTTAACAGAAGCTAGCACTTAGCCTCAACTACATGGTTTTGTTTGCGGGCAATGGAACATGATTTGCAAGTGGGTCAATGTGGAATCAAGGTCTGCACTTGATTACAACTCCATATTGGCCCATTTGCAAACTATGTTTGCAAACTGTGTGATAAGGGGATGTAGTTTGGTGGCCACATCCTGATGTCCTGTTTGGTTAAAAGGTGCTGAAGGCAAAGTAGAAGAGTCAATGGAACTGTTGAAGGAAGTGGAAAATCTGAAATCAGAGAAGAAAATCGCAGAGGTAACCAACTGTGCTAAATATTCTAGTTATTAAGGAATGAGAACCAAAGTACTATTCAGGTACATCCATCAGCTAAGGACAGGGCTTGCCATTTGAGGCAAGAGATCACTCTTGCTCGCCCTTTGCTCATGCAAAATTGACCTGAGCAGAGCGATTGATTGTTCACCTTCCTTCCAGGAATCACTCATATCATTGGAAAATACAGTCTTATGCCCCGTTCACACCAGACCTTAACCATGTGGTTAAAATATGTTTAGTTAAACAGGATATCTGTTCACACTGCACACCTGTGTAACTAAACTGGGTTTAGACCTTGATTAACTAAACTGCCTCGGGAAGGTAGTTTTAAGGTTGTTTACAAATGGTGATGGACGAGGGAGTTGGGATCATGTCAGTGGTCTTGAGTGTTTGGGGGAACGATAAACCTTTCCTTAGTGTTATTGATAACTTTTTTCAATAAAAAATTTACCTAAAATTAGGGTAAGGTTGGCTTGTACCAGGGATTTAAGTGTTGAAATAATGTGTTTGCTAATTAAAATACATTTTATGCAAGAGGAAAAACTGTTCTAGCTGAAAAAAAGAAAAAGAAATTTCTAAATTTAATTTTGTAAGTGTCAAATTTGCATTTAAATATAGTTACACATAATTAAAAGAGCATGCCACCACATGCCTAACTGAATTGAGGCATGCGGTTTTCAGCACTATTGCAACTTTTCACAGGGTAAGGTTTGGCGTAAGGAGATTTGACACTCCAGAATGAGGTAGTTAAACTAAACCTGGTTTATTTGGTCAGAACACTTTGAAATCAACTCAGTTTAACTAAACTTGCTTAAAATTAACCAATTTTTGTTAGTTGGTGTGAATGGGGCACTAGTAATGTTATATACATATATATACTATTCTAAATAGAAAAATTCATATGCAAATACTTCCACAACAACAATGAGAACAATCAATCAGGTATGTTTATTGTCTGGTGGATGTATAGTAAAGTTTTATGAAAATCAAGATCATCCACCCTTGGATGCTTGAAAAAACGTTGAAAAGTGACAAAAAGCCCACTTAAGCTAATCAAGATGAGCTGTCTTTTCAAGTGATAAGACCTTAAAAGAAACTCGTACTTGTAAGGGAAGTGCATCATTGCTCTGATACAATCGACTTTCATTCAAATTTTGAAGTAATTTCACTCACATTGACAACCAACTGTATTTAGAAAATTTAGAAAAATGTAAGAAAATACTTTAAAATTAGAAACACCTTTTGTAATAATTTTGTTAATAGTATTCATTAAAAACAGTTTATGTTTATCATATTTTCTTATTGTGCAGTGGACAAAGATCATCCACATTGCAGAATGTTTTTGAGCTTTTTAACTGTCATGAGAAATGAGATTGGAACATGGGCGATAGGTGTTGTTAATCCAGCATTGATCATAAATATCCATATTTTTCAACTTTACTTAATTGTTGTAAATTTCATTTCTTAGATTATTGTGCCAACATTTATTACTTGTAAATGTTTTAAGGCTGTAATAAGAATTTAGAAAACGTGTAAAATTTTTTACTTTAGGTTTAGAAGGTGGTGCTTTATACAATAGAAAGCACCTTTGAACTGTGACTACGGGATAACTAAATGTTGTCATTGTTATTTATTAATGTATTAAATTGTTATTAAGTGTTGGTCAATGTCTTTCTGAACACAGGAGAAGTATCGAAGTACCTTGCCATCATCTTCAGTTCAGCAGCAGAAATTGAGGGTGTGTGAAGTTTGTGCTGCATACCTCAGCTTGTATGACAATGACAGGAGGTTGGTTGTAGTAAAAAGAGATAAATCAACTTTTGTCTTTAGATCTTTGTTTAATCTTTTATCAGAGCTTTGAGAGTCACCATCATTGAATTCTGAATTTCATTTACTGAAACACTGTTGGCAACATAGGTTTCTCAAGTCAATGGCTTGGAAAGATGCAATTGTCGAGTATGGCAATCAGTGACACATTTCAAATGAAAATGGTGCTGAAAGAGTTAAAGTAATAATGAGTATTAGGTATTTGTAGTTGTATTGATAGATGATGCGTCTTCATTGCATACACATATTGTACATGTATCAAAAAGTTTTTTTTAGTCTTGTTGTAAAATTCTCTGTCTTATTTATTTATTTTTTGCAATTTAAAAGAATATGTAATAAAAAACGAACAAACAAAAGATTGTATTTAACCTCTTGAAGTTAAATAGAATGTTATGTAACAAAAAAAGAAATTTTAAGTGTCCTTAGTCTCGGGTTTTGCAAATTGTCTCCTCTAAGAACCTTTTTCCAATCTTAGTTTTGCATCTGATTCAATGCGGCAACTTGGAATTTGGCCGAAACCTCTGCAGTGTGTTCATAGTTTCATGAAAATTTGAATGAAATTGGCTTGAAAATGCCTACTGATTGTTAAGAGCTCAACTTACAACAAGAAATGTTTCCTTCTTTTTTCTGTTTTTTAGAATTTGTTAATTAGCAAAGGAATTATATTTGTTTTTTACTTTAGCTTATAAATGATCAATCATAGAAAATGTTGCTGTTTGATCTTCCAGACTCGCTGATCATTTTGGAGGTAAACTACACATGGGCTTCATCAAGATCCGTGATCGGTTGAAAGAACTACAGGTAAATTAATAAAGATGCAGCTGTCCTTGTACCAACCCAATTTTCATACCAGCTGCTGATTTATGTAGTAGTAAATAATTCTGCCACTCTAACTTTCTTTCGTTGGTTGAAATTATGGTTTATACCCCCAATGTATTTATTTCCTGCAGTTCCCACTCACTCTCTAATATAGATATCTAGTTTAGAGTCGTCAGAACCTGTAGTTGGTCTATCATAATTGTAAACATTTCGTAGTTGAAGACTAGTTAAAAAATAAAATATATACTCAAATCTACATCTTTAAAAGTGACTGCTTTTCCAGTTTTCTCAGTAAACCGAATAAAAGCTGGTCTTTCGGTATTACTTTGATCATATCTGATTCTCGTGGCTGCTCACTTATTAGTTACCGTTCAGCTCAGCTCGATTATTTTCCCAGGGTTTCAGGATTTATTATTATTTTCAAAGCGCTACATAGTGGTTATCGAACTTTCTTTCGATAACTTTCAAATGTTAACCGCGTGGCATCGCTGATTTTTAGACGAACGCCGTTTGCTAAATCATTTGTAGTGTTAAGGCGTAAGGATTATCTTGCCACTTGAACTTGTTGGAGATAACTGTTTTGTCTCTTCATTCCCGGTCAATAACCAACATGTAACCTTTCCCCTCTTAGCCTCTACAAATAAGTCGTTTGGTCAAAATGAGAAAACAAAATAAATCAAACAATTAAACTACCGAAGTTGAAAAGTAAAATTCTCCCAAACTTGTTCAATGAAAAGAAAGTGATCTAGTTGGGAGAATTTACTAATACAACTGAGATTGAAAGGGAAAGGAAAGCCTTTTTATAATACTAATATCTTCTTTACTGTATTCTGCAGGACAATGTAGCAAAGAAACGCGAAGACAGGGAGATGGAAAGAAAACGTCGTCGTGACGAGCGGGAACGTGAAAGAGATCGAGAACGTAAAGAGCGTGAACGTGCTCGTGAGAAATACCGTGACGAACAGAGAAGAGATAGAGATAGGTAAAAAACCATTGAAAATTCAATTCGAGATCTTCGTTTGATGTTTCTCACACATTTTGATATATTTTTTTTAGTTTTGACTTGATTAGTTTTATTATCGTTGTTATTTAATTTTGCAGAATTTTTCCCAAGTTTAAGATTTCTTCTTTTTTTTTTTTTCAAGCTTCCTGTACTGAACGTCCTACCGGTCATCGGCTCAAAACCTGCCTGGCACTTTTATAAGCTACAAGTTTAATTTTGTGTGAATACATGTTTTGTTTTTCGTCACATGTTTCGAAATGGAAGGCAAAGGAGTAGGAAAAAAAATTAAATTATAGTTTTGTTAAAACAGTGACCGAATGTTCTAATTATTAAAGGTATCGCAAAAGACGAAGCCGAAGTCGTAGCCGAAGTCGCAGTCGGGATAGAAGCAGAAGAAGGAGAAGGTTCGTGTCAGCTTGACTGATTTTGTCGTGTTTTTTTTTTTTGGAAAAGTGCAAGACTCATTTGGTTTTCCTGAAGTGGTGGAAGTGTGTTTTTCTGACCTTACTTTGATTAGAAAATAAATTAGGTGAATACATAAACGCTCGTATTATCGGGCAACTGCTGAATAGTTAAACCAAAACACATTATCTTGCTGTTCTCAAGCCACTCGTAGTTACCAAAATTGTATTCATCAACTAAGTGAACATGGGTTTTCGACGTTTAATTCAGTTAAATTGGAAATTTTAGTTGGGTGCGAATAAGTCAAATCCCGGCATCAGTTTAACGTTCGATTTACAATCCAAATTGTACATGTATCCATACAAATGCAAGATATTTTTCACTTTATTACCATTAATTCTCCCCTAGGGGCTTTTCAGAATTAATTTACACTAATGATAAATCTGACAATGCTAAATGATATCTTTAAAAAACCTTGTAGCTTAATTCTAACAATAACCAATAAAAATTAAAGATTATCTTAATCTACTAAAATTGACTAATAAGATCAGTATTATTGACACTGTTAGGGGAATGAAATTGATGACGACCTGAAATTATTTCAAATTGACAATTACTTTTTTAAGTGACTCATAAGTAACTTGTATAACTCTATTTCAATCTAAAAGACTTTCAGTCATGTAAGCAAATTGCTTTTAAGCAAGTTTTTAAAAGATTTTACGGAAGTGGAATTTTTCAGGTCGTCATCTAATTCAATCCATAGGAAAACTGTATGCAAAGGTTCTCTGTCCGCTAGCTGTTTTAAATAGTGGGATTTTAGGTTAGGTATTATTTCGGTTTGAATGACTGTGAACGGAAGATCGTTTTTTAAACTTGGTACATAGATTTTCAGTTAATTGACAAAGGACGTAAAATGTGACTCGTTCACAGCCTGTGTAGCGACTGTTTTTTAAGGGAGAGGCAAAGACAATAAGTGTCAATCGAGCGGCTGCCATGTTAAACGCGCGAGCAAAAGAAGGACCTGGGGAGTGGGAGGAGAGAAACGTTCAAGTCTCAAGGTGGCTCGCTCGCTCAACACTTGGCCTTTCCTAAAACACAGCCGCTACGCAGGCTACAAGTTAAAAAAGCTAAAGTCGACCCAATAATCTTAAGTTCGGCCTGTGCGAAGTGCGACGGCCTCTACAAGACATCATTAACTTTAAATAAACTGGAATGTTTTATTAACAGGAGCCGAACCCCAGAAGGAAGGAGAAAGAGGTACTACTCAAGGTCTCGCTCCAAGTCTCGTTCACGTTCTAGATCGCGATCGCATTCCAAATCAAGAAGCGACTTCCGTAGCAAACGTCGCCGGTCCCGTTCACGATCCAGATCAAACTCGCGCCATGGTTCCCGGAGGCAGTCGAGAGAAAAGTCGTTTTCGAAATCAAGATCAAGGTCGCCCCGGAGCGACTGAGAAACGAAGAGTGTGATTCTTCTGACTTTCATATATCTTAACCTGTTTATTGTCCTAATATTTTGTACTCTTAGTATTCTTGACTTAATAGAAAGCGTGATGAGTTTCGCCATGCTTTTGTACTAGTTTGTTTCAGTAGCTCAAGGTATATGTATATATGTAATCGAGACTGAGCTCTTGGTAGGCGTACCGCTGTGGATTCTTGTGGATTGACATTTCGTCCATCACGCTTTGTATTTGTAGCATGTGAAATGGAGCGTCAGGGTTAGTTATTCTGTGTTTTGTCACAGGTCTCTAAACGATTAGCATTCACCCTAGTTTGTTCTCTGTTTTTGTTAGTAGGATCTCTAGACTTGTATAGGTTTTTTGACCATATTGTTTTTGGTCCCATTAAGTCACATGAAAGTTTTCAAATTCAAAAAAACAAATCGTAATTCAACTTAAACTAACAAAGTTTTTTTTTCATGTCCAAAAAATATATATGTATGCTCCAGTTAGGAACTTTTGTAAAACGTTAAAATGCAAGTGTGTTAATTTCTGAAGGTTCATGTTTCTGACATCTGCTCTTAGCACATTGATGATCGAGAGTAATTGGAAACACAACAACTTCGTTTGTTGCGAATGTTTGAATATATTGTGTATAATAAAGCTTTCTCGTTTATTCATTTTTGTTTTGCTAATATCAAAAGTTGTTCGTGTTCAAGGTACCACTGATAAACATGGATCATGGACTGCCGGCGCACGGACTCAGCCTCAACTTTTAGTCCATCAGTCAACTTATTGTTTCACGTTAGAAATCAGTTCTCCACGCTGCATGGAATTTGTGAATATTTTACTTCAGTTCGAGACTGAGGCTGGAAGATTTAGTGCAAGAAATATTTTCACTTTTCGCTGTCAGTGTACGATAATTATTCCGTAAAACTAAAGAGGATTTTGTGACCACTTTGGTAGGGAAATCTTTTTCTCGCTCCCCCCCCCCCCTTCAAAAGTCCATTAGTTCGCCCCCCAAAAACCAATTGACTCTATTGTAGGTACGAATGGATGTTACCGACTGCTCATAGACTGACTAGTATAGCATAGCCAGGGTCCGGTTCCTCAAAACCCCGATTAACTTAACCCAGGGTTAACTCGTAACAAAACCTATTGGTTGTCATGGTAATCAACCCTGGGTTAACACTAATCAGGTTTTGAGGAACCGGGCCCAGTTGTTCAAAGGCCGATTAGCATTAACCCAGAATTAAATATTTTATCTGCGACTACGTTGTTATTTTCAACTCGCAGGAACTGACTTGAGCTGTAATTTCGGAATGTACAAGTTTTTTTACATGAAGATTCTAAAGAATATATTTCATAAGAACTATAAACCTTTCGTTAGAGAAGAAATTACTACTTGAATTTTGGCCAAGTTAAATTGAACAGCCCGACTAGTATATCTGGAAGCCAGAGAGGAATTTGTAACCATTTTTTTACAGTTTTTAAAGTAAAAGGGCTTTTGCTTATAGGAAACAGTTTCAGTGCAAGCCAAGTGTTTTGTTAAAGCGAAACTCGACTCGCAGCATTTCCTTGTCGAAGTCGTTTACTGATTTTATTTTTGCGTTTCTTTGCAACAAAGGCCGAGTTCAAAAAATCCAGGGTTAACCCTGAAAAAAACCTCTTGGTTCTCGTGGAAATTAACCCAGAATTAGGGCTAATCGACCTTTGAACACAAGGACCCAGGCTCTCTTTCTTACTGACTTCTCTGATAAGATGCCTTTTCTCTTTGATTACCGAATAACGTGTCTTTTGTTATCTAAAATCGGACAACGGATATCAAATCCGATGGGCTCCATCGCTTATTAGTACAAACTAACTAGTTTAATATCTTGAATGCTGCAATGTGGTTGGCTAACCTATCAACTGTCGATTTCTCAATTATTAGACGCCCATGGTGTTTGAAACTCGGCCTTACCATTTTTTTATGAGGTGAAAATTTCTTGCATTTTTCAGGTTGATACATTTTGATTTTTCACAAATAGTGTATACTTGAGTTATAACTATATCGTGTTCACGTTGACAACATAATCTATAACAGTAAGAATTTTTTATTCACAACAATCGCCGCCTGTTTAGCCAAGTTGGTAAGGCGCCAGTCTGCCGTGCGGGAGCCCGGGTTCGGTTCATGGTGTGTCTTAAAATAATCGCTGAAGAAGAAGGTGCTGCTACTCTGCCTATAATTAGACCTTCGCGTCTTCTCGTATAAGGACGTTAAAATCGTAGGTCCCGGGTGACAGACATAAATTTTAAAACAAAACAAAAACTTAAGCCTTGAACGTCGGAATTGACCGAGCGTCTCGTCCTTGACCACTGCCACAGGTAGCCTAGACCTTCAGCTTATTACTAATCCGTACCGTATTGGTTGGTGCTTATCGTTTTGTGTTTCAGTTTCGACGCTTTCCTCTCTAACTGAAACCATAACATATTCCTTGATTGCTGACGCAAATGCTACAAGCAAAGAAAGCGTTATTTAGATAAAATCTAGGTTCTCATATTGGTCTTTCATGACGCGCTTTTGGGGGAAAGAAAGAAGGTAAAGGAGTATAAAATTAAAAGAGATCTTAATAGAAGGTGTATATACGGTCTTAGTTATTCGAGTGTTGTGAACATCATTCGAACATCATCTTTGCAAGATACTAATGGACAAGTAATAAATTGAGTTGCTCGTCTGGAGTCTGGTACCCAATTTCAAAAACCATTGTGTTCCCAAAATGGCGATGTGGTGTGGCTTGTCGGAAGTGCATCCAACGGTGAATCAGTTTTAATCGCAATATACCGGCAAAGAGGGTTGAAACTCGCTTGTATTCTTAGTTTTTCCAGAAAAGAACAATTTAAGCGGAGAAATATGAGCTCGCCAATGGCTGCCGACACAAACAACCCCAATGGTAAGTATGGCGTTTTACCGTACCCGCTCGTTGTGTACAACACAGAAAATCGATGGCATACTTGAGATGTTTTTGAAGTCTACTTGGCTGTTTGTTGCCGTTCCTAAAACGAACTGACGAAGTATTTAGCGCTGCCTTACTTGACAACCATATAAGTATAGAACTTGTAATATGTGACTTAAAATTAGGTTATCCTAACCAGTAACCATCAATGGGAAGCCTGCATGTCACAACCGGTGTACTCGTTTGAAAAATTTTGGAAAAGCGGCGTTTTGTTTTTAACTAGATTGGAGCCCGAATTTATTGACCTTTAAGAGTCGATTAGTTTACTCAAGAAAGTTTTCTTTACATGAAATATGTCATGCGAGTGAAGTTGTATGAAGCTGTGAAACAAAGGCGTACGCATGTTGTCGAGTTTGCTAGCAGCTGGCAAACTATTATACGCAAAGTATTATATGATAAATAAATTATCGTCGCCGTGAGATGATGGGAAAAGCTGACGTTTTGAGCATTAGCCCTTCGTCTGAGCAGTCTGAGAGATG